>JAHDVE020005577.1:0-139417 GCA_022606495.2 Halesus radiatus
TGCGCCCACACACCTGACTTCCATGTAAAAAATACCATTTCGAGTGAGATTGCTTATATCGTTTTGTGCCACCACATTGCGATATAAATTACAATCACGCATTATTTAAAAATAAATGTGATGTTCGATGACGTGTGCAATGCGCCCACACACCTGACTTCCATGTAAAAAATACCATTTCGAGTGAGATTGCTTATATCGTTTTGTGCCACCACATTGCGATATAAATTACAATCACGCATTATTTAAAAATAAATGTGATGTTCGATGACGTGTGCAATGCGCCCACACACCTGACTTCCGTGTAAAAAATACCATTTCGAGTGAGATTGCTTATATCGTTTTGTGCCACCACATTGCGATATAAATTACAATCACGCATTATTTAAAAATAAATGTGATGTTCGATGACGTGTGCAATGCGCCCACACACCTGACTTCCATGTAAAAAAGAAGTTCCTTTCGACGAATTGAAGATGCCATTTAATAAATGATAATATTTGCCACTACCTTCAGCTACTGAAATGCACATTTACTTGCAACTACCAAGCCCTGAAGTCCATATCGTATTGTAATTTTTTTGTTTACAGTGTCGGGGAACATTTCTCTCTCTTCGTGTGTCAACTGTGGTTAGAGGTGCACAAATTTGGAGATAATCTTCTCTACCCAGTGAGCGGGCTGGCTATTGCTACTGTAGGGCTTTTATGTAATTTATTTCAAAGAATTGTAAACTGTTTTATATGCTAGCAGCACTTGCTGATAGCACTACCACTAAATAGATTTACTACATCAAATGATACTATCGTTTTTACATAATTATACTTCAAATGTATTAATTAAAAACATCCCAAATACTATTCAACCAGCTTTTTGTACTAATAATAATTTTAAAAAATGTATTTTAAATAACATGGATAAAGATAATATTTTTAATAAATCGGTGGTCTATAAATTAATTTGAAATGATGGTAACTTTTTTATGAAGGAAAGACTTCAAGAAATTTTAGTATTAGAGTTAAGTAACGCCTAAGGTGTTTAAATAGTAACAATTATTCTGAATCTGCCAACCATGTATTGGAAACCAATACATGGTTGATATAAATAAAGGTTTAAAAATTTTATGTACAAATACAACCGGTTTTCAAGTAGATCAATTTTAAATTTTAGAAATCAGGAAGAGTGTTAATAGTCGATTAATAATAAAAATATTTTTTTTTTGTTTCTAATGTAAATTTGTTATTCAATGTTTTATAATAATTTTTTTATCAATTTTTTTTATTAATTACTTACCAATATAATTAAATTTGTTTATCACGCTCTTGTAATTAAAAGTTGCGGTGTTCACTTGCAACAAAACTTTGTGGATGTCTCTTTGAGAGTTCGACACGCGGCTGAGCTAAACCTCTGCCCCTATTCCCTATTCCACCCTCCCCCAGTTCCCAAATGCTACTAAATCATATCAATTTATAAATAGTTTCCATTCCATAATGGGTATTATTTTTCAAGATTGTGTGAAAATATATGAATATTCGTTTCTATTTTTATTGATTTACATATATGAATGTTATACAGGGGGTTTTGGACAATATTCAATAACAAATAACAGTTGCTGACCGCAGCAATGCTTTATATTGTTCAATTTGCCAACTTTCCATGCACCCAGCACTTAGCACTGAACACAGGCAGATCAACACTGGGCACAGCGCCGGATAATAATAATAATTGGATGATTTGTATAGCGCCGTTTTTATGAAAAATCACCTCAAGGGCGATATGTTCATGCTGTGAAAAAATACATAGGCGCAATCTCTGAAAATAAAGATCGTATTTTTTTAATTTAGGTACTTAAAATAATCCTTAGATCCTTAAAACCCATTACTTGGGGTTATGTCTTCTATTGCGCTGTCAACATTTCAACTCTTTCTAGGCTAGGGCGCCGAGTGTGCACCCAACGATTATCGAAAAATCTATGGAATCAGTTTTTTCAAGGAAATTTTTTAGGCATTGCATAGTATTTAGTCGAGCGTAAAACCTGTTTTTCTATGATCATTTTCGTGTGTTTCCGCGTAATTCGGCCAACAATCAATCAGTTGGCTTTGATATTGTTAGTAAAGAGTTCAGTACACAGTCGATATTCCTGTCACTATTATATTGTCCCGTGACTTTGCAATCACTGGATTTTAGAACTGGTTTGAAAAATATATTTTTAATCATAATAATAATAATAAGAGTAAATTTATATAGCGGACTTTTGTGAAGGTTCACCTCATGTGAGACTTATGTGTATTATAAACAAAAATATCATAAATGAAATCCCCGCTATCGGGAACTGATTCAAAAAGATAAAATAGGAACCTGTCTTCGTTAACCGGAACCATCACTAGCAGGCCTAGCGAGCGCTTTATTAGCTAATGAAGTAACGTTGTGTTTACAGGTTATTATATAAAAGCAATGTGTTTTTGTGTTGTTTTTACATCACAACGGCCATTTACGCGAGGTAGGTTTTTAAAATTAAAATTCCAGAACCGTATACGAGGTAGATGACAATATTATTGTAGGTTACATTTTGAGTATTCCATTAGTAATGATTCATTAGTTTCTGTTCCGGTAATTAATGATTTGTGTATATGGTTTGATACAATTTAATAAGCAATAGAAACCATATCTTTAAGAATGCATAGCTTTGAAAATGGTGTTCTTTATTTTAAGAATATCAAGTGACTGCAATACTATAAAAACATTGTATATATGTCACTAGTGAGGAGTCATATCGAATACAATTCCACAGTTTGGTCTCCGAATCATGAAATTCATTCACAGATTATTGAAAGAATCCAACGTAAATTATTATTTTTTATTTTTTATTTTTATTTTTTTGTTTTTTAATTTTTTTTTATTTTTTTTTTATTTCATAATGGATATTTTATTTATTAAATATAGAAAAATTAACTGAACGTAGAATTATTTGCGAATTTACGTGTTTATTTAAGATTGTTAATTCGATGTTTTATCCCCCTGAATTGCTATATTATTTGATTTCTTTTCGCGTACCTGCCATGACAAGACTACCTACCATTTTATTGTGACAATTCAACTTCAGCGTCGCAATATTATTCCCCTATGCGACGGATTCAACATCTGGGTAACAAATACGATGTCATTGACATATTTGGCACATCAATGTTACAGTATAAGCATGCATAAGTACGGTTTCTTTTCATCGCGCAGAGCTAGGTTATTTGAAACTATTTAACTCTGGATAAATGCGTCAAATTATCTTGTTTCTTTTTATCTTATCTATAATATAATATTACACGTGTACTTTTTCAATATTATTTGTAAATATCCATGTAAAAATAATAAATAAATAAAAAATGAATTACTAAAAAGTTCAATAATGACGGTATACGAGTACTCCGCAGTTGGGATGGTCAAGCGGCAGAATACTCGCTTGCCAAGCGGGCGGCCCGCGAACACGGGTCAATAACAGTTTTTTTTTGTGTTTTTCTCATATATTTCTTTTTTTTTAAATTCTTCTCCATTTTTTAAATAATCTTTTTTCTTTTTTTGAATGTGTGGACATTGATTCTATAAATCTAGCTTCGATTCCTATATCCACATGTATTTATTTAGCGTTATTTAACTAAATCAATTGAAATTTCGAAAACATATTCTCTCCTGAAGCTATTGAAATTGGAAAATGTTAAGAGGAACAGCTGCGCGCCCTGTTTCATACAAAATTTAATTTTGTATTTGAGGCCAAAATACATGATATTTTTTTAATTAAAGGTATAGTAAATATTTAGCACGGATTAGAAGATTTCTATTAATTTTTGTTTTAAATTATGAAATATATTAAAGAATATATGCGGAATTATGAGTAGAGCTGGGGGCTGTTTCCGTGTGACGATGCTTGGTCTGGATCCAGTGAGAGGCGGTAGTTCGATTGGGGTCCAGGTTCAGCGGTGGTCAGAGAGAAACAAGGCAAGTAGAGCAGAAGTCGTAGTGGGCTGATCAGTCGAGTTAGCAGAGGTGATGTCGGAGCGAGAATTGCTGGCTGACTGACTAAATCTGTTTGTCGCAGGCTACTTAAGGTCGCCTACGAAACGTTGAGGTTCGGGACTCACAGAGATACCGCGTTCTGCGCATGTCCGACGAACAAGCATTTTATGCAGTCGGTGAGAACACGTTTCCTACAGACCGTGCAGTTTATATTCAACAGAGGGAGGGAATCGGGATCATTTCCAGACAGCGAAATAATATTTATTCTCCATGCGACCCAACTCCCTTACAAATTAGACATACTCTATGCATGTGGAATATAAAAAATATGTTATCAAATGGTCGCATCAAAACATTGCGGGAGAGGCGAACACGTCCGACACATTGCTTTTGAAATCACGAAAATTCGGTTTCTTTAGTGCCCTTTATTTTGTAAGTTAAAAATATATATATTTTTAAATACTTCTTAATCCGTACTAGATATTTACAATACCTTTTGATGAAAAAAAAAGATCATTCGGTTTAGGTGAGTATTTTGACCTTAAAACCAAAATTAAGTTTTGTATGAAACAGGTCGCGCTGCCGTTCCCCTTAAAAAATTCGGAGATCATTTATCAGATTCATTTGTTTTGATTTTAGCTGTCAACAGTTGTTCTGTCTTGTTGCTCATTATATTTATCAAAAACCAATTATTTTCTGTTATCTACTTTAAGAAAAGTATTGTGTATTGTTCCTTGAGGATTCTTCTCCCCTCTGGTCATCCAGGAGCCAATTTTCGCAGCTGATTATCAGATATTTATACACTTTTCTACCTAGTCGTCACTAGTTCCATTTTTTATTTTTCTTTTGTATTTGTAAAGAATGGAGGATATTCCTGAAAAGGTCCATTCAGGACTCCCCAGAAAGCCTCCAGATCCCCCTCCTGACCTTCAGAAATTTCAGACAGTGAATCCGTCATAATAAAGTCCTACAAAAAAAGAAAGTTTAGTGCATCTCCAAATATATCCGACTCTCCTACAACTTCGCAGACACCAGCCCCAGCAGCACTTCCAGCATCTCCTCCAACTAATTTCTACTCTGTTCATTCCCGTGGCCCATATATTGTGTACGCCCAAAAAACCGAGCAAGCAAAAACTATTCATCCTCTTGAGTTTGGTAAATTTCAAACAAACACAAAAATTCTTTCCATCAAGCCTGGAGGTGTAAAAGCCGAGGATCATTTTCGAATCTCTGTTGAATTCCTCACAGGGTCAGCCGCCAATTCATTTATTAAAAATATTTACATTTCATCAAATTCCAAATTCAAGGCATACATTCCTACTTTTAATGTAACCCGTATGGGCTTGGTCAGAGGTATCTCGACCGATCTTTCCATCCCAGAAATTTTATCCGCCCTTACAACCCCTCAACATATCGGCAATCCCATAAAATCCAGAAGACTAAATTACAAGGACTCTTCTGAGGGTACAATTTCCTGGAAACTCTCCCAATCTGTCGTGATCACCTTTGGAAGGGCAGTCTCTTCCCTCGCATATATATTTATTTTTTAATTCATTACCGGTTGAAATTTACACTTATCCCACCACCCAATGTTTTAGTCGTTTTAGTCACGCCAAAGCTGCATGCAGATCTCCGCCCAGATGTTTCAAATGTGGGGAAAGCCACACAGCTGACCAATGCCCTTCTTTAGCCCAACTTAAAGGTTTCAACTGTTTAGGCTCTCATACAGCCATCAACTATTCTTGCCCAGAACAATCCTGCCAAAAAAATATTAAATTTTCGATGTCTTCTCAGAACTTATCTTTTCTGCAGGCTTCCAAATTATTCCCTCCTGTCAAAAAATCATTTGCTGAGGATTTATCCAGCAACCCTACGTCCAACTCTCTCCAATCCTCAACAACAATTTCTTCTCGCTCAACTAAATTCTCATACAAAAACCCCACCCCTAAACCGGCTCCGGGATATGATCAACAACACAATTCACTTATTTTAAATCCCAATGGGTCATCACTTTCAACTGCCTTAAATGGTTGTTCAAACAATTCTAATCCATCCTCAACGAACTCTCTCTTCCTTTCTGAAAAACTCTCCCAAGACAATTCTTCATTTATTCAAACCCTTATTATGCTTTTAATTGACCTAATTTCTTCACAATCCAATCTACCGTCCAACGCTGCTTCTATTATTACCACATTAAAATCACTTTCTCAAAATGACTCCACAAGACGTCAGAATACTTCAGTGGAATAGCAGAAGCGCCATCTCCAATAAGGATGACCTCACCCGCCTTCTGTATTTCCACTCAATATCGATTGCTGCTGTCTCTAAGACTTGGTTTAAACCTGCTCAACTCTTCAAGGTGAGTGGCTTCCAATGTCTGCGGGACGACCGCATTGATGGGATGGGCGGTGCAGCCCTGCTCATCAAAAACTCCCTACCCTTCACCCCTCTTTCCATTAAACCCATAAATGCATCCTTCCAATTAGTGGCAGCTACTGTCTCTAATATTACGTTTATCTCCCTCTACATTCCCCCTTCTACCTCATTTGATCTTTCCTTATGGGTCCACGTGCTTGGAAAAATATCTTCTCCTTTGGTTATTCTGAGTGACTTCAATGCACACTCCCCACTGTGGGGTTCTTCATCCACGGATTTCTCAGGAAACAAAATTATTGACCTTATGGACTCCTTGAACCTGTGTCTTCTATATGACGATTCCCCAACAAGGTTAAGTCACCCTGGACAGAGACCTAGTGCGGTGGACATATCTCTTTGTTCCCTATGTATATCTCCACTAATTTCCTGGAGAACTACCTCAGACCCCTGCGGCAGTGACCACTATCCTATCATTCTGTATCTGGCTCAGCGATTAGATACTAACCCCTTTAAAAGTAAGTCAAAATATATTACAAAAAAAGCCAACTGGTCCCAATTCAGAGAATCTATTCAGGCTCTTACCCTCTCCCTTCCATTTAAGTCCATTCTTAAATCTGCTGAAAGGGCTATACCTAAATCATCTCCTGTAGGCACGAAGGCTCGCCCTCCCCCTTGGTGCCTTGAATGCCTTCGAGTGTTGAAAGAAAGGAAAGCGGCCAATAAGACATACTGCCAACAGATGACAATGGAAAATTACTTAACAGCCAAGAATGCCCAAGCTCTGGCTAAACGTACATTTCGTTTAAAAAAAAAAACAGCTGGCGTAACTTCTGTGCTAACATATCCCCCGCCAGTCCAGCGGGGGAGGTTTTGTCGATGATTCGCAGATTTAGATCTTCCTTTTCACTGCCGAAGTCATCTCACAATTCAGCAATTTGGATTTCTGACTTTCTTAGCAAAATAGCTCCCCCTTATGTCCCTAATCTTGATGAAGTACCTATTCCATCTTTTACCCCAAATTCGTCTTCATGGTTAGATGCTCCATTTTCCATAGAGGAGTAAAAGAGAGCTTCGGAAAACCTCAAAGACTCTGCTCCAGGCAGGGATAAAATTCTGAACATATTCATCAGACACAATGATGACAATTCCCTTTCCTACTTTCTCTCTCTTATCAATATATTTTTGGATTCTGGTATTATTCCCCCAGACTGGAAAATCCAAAATATCATTCCCATTTGCAAGAGTAACAAAGATCCTAGTCTAGGTTCAAGCTATAGACCGATTGCTCTCTTTTCTACTCTGTGCAAAGTAGCTGAAAGGATGATTAAGAATAGATTAGACTGGTTCGTAGAAAAAAATAAAATCCTTTCCCCTTCGCAGTTTGGATTTAGAAAAGGTAAAAGTACCCTTGATAACCTTTCCTCTCTTATGACAGATGTTAAATTAGCACTTTCTAAAAACGAATATTGCATTGCAGTGTTTTTAGACATCTGTGGAGCATATGACAATGTTGTTATCCCCATTCTAAAAGAAAAGTTATTGGCGATTGGCGTCCCACCCAAATTGGTCCAATTCATTATTAATTTGCTCTCCCAGAGAACTATTTTTGTAGACGGGTCTGGATCCTCTCCCCACATTAGACACATATTCAAAGGACTCCCCCAAGGGTTTGTCTTAAGCCCGATCCTCTACAATATTTATACTTTCGATCTGGAAAAATCTATTCATTTCATGTGCGATATACTTCAATATGCCGATGACTTAACGTTCTACAAAATAGCCTTTAATCTTTTCATCGCAGCGTCAGCAATCAATAACGCTCTTAGAAAACTCTTAGCGTGGTTAAATAGTAATGGCCTTGAACTTTCTCCTTCCACAAGCAAAGTTGTCATCTTCACTCATCGTCGAAAGCTCCCAAATATTATAATAAATAAAGATTTGGCGATGAAGTCATCCCTATCTCTAAGGATGTTCGAGAGGGCCTCCTCTTGGGTAAGAAAAACCTCGTGTTTCAAAGACCCAATCATGTCTGATTACGTCTAAAAGGGATCGAAATGACAATCTAGTCTCCTTTAATGGAAGCACTCTTCAAGCCCTCCATTGATATGCTTGGTTTAACCTTAAGTGACCAGCTCAGGTATGGGGCTTCATCGAAGCCAGAGTAAAGTTAGCCTCTCAGAAGATGGGCGTATTGTACAGAGCCCGCAGATACTTTAATAGTACGTAAATGCTGACCCTGTACAAATCGCAAGTGCGCCCCACTGAAGAATTTGGCAGCCACCTCTGGTCGGAAGCTCCAAAATATCTGAAAAAACCCTTGACTCTCTGCAGAAACGGGCGATCCGTTTGATAGATTCGCTTATCTTAACAAACGGACTGCAATCTTTGAAACACAGACGTCATTTGGGAATGCTGTCCTTATTCTACTGGTATTTGAATGAAAGATGCTCTGAGTAATTATTGTCATTGATCCCTTTAGCACCAGTGCGCAGTCGGGAAACACGTCAAATGCGCGCCCAACGTTTGCACACGGTTGACATTTGTCACATGAGAACGGGTCGCTTCTACGGCTCGTTCTTGTGTTCAACAGCTCGGCTGTGGAATGATCTGCCGGCCTCTGTGTTTCCTCCATCCTACAACATGGGTCTCTTCAAGACCCACGTTCACACCTTCCTATCCTCTAAAAGACCCTCTTTTTGGGTATCCCCAAAGATGATATGGCCTTGACGGAAATTATTTCTCTCGTTACTGTAAAAAAAAACTGTAATTTATAAATATTCTGTATTATTTTGTTCCAATTATTTGTATTTCTACTACAAAAACATGACAAACTTGTTGAACAAGGTTCCAGATGTAGATAGAACCTTATGAAATGAATCTTCATATTTAGGTATGTTCTAAAACGGTAATTATACGTCATATTTAAATTCTTTGTTTTAGAATATGTTAAACTAAAATACTTCACACAAAATTGAATCTCGAAATCAAACATCGTTAGATAGATTATGAGAAGTCGTCTTTGCAAACTTTAACACCTCGTATCTCAGAACTAGGTAAGGTGAAGTTCGAACCCCATCCAACCTAAGAGACGAATTGGACAGCACCTAGAAACTGTCACATACATACAATATGACGATTGCACATGGTTCTAAGTGATGTTAGAACCATGTAAAATAAATGGATATTTAAAGTGCTTGATGTTAGTACAAGTATCTCCGAAAATACTAAACAGGTGGCTTTGAAAATTATTTGGGTTATAGAAATGAGCAAAATAAATGGTTTTGCATTCAAAAGTCATTTTTACAAAATATGTCAGTTAGAACCCTATCCAACCAAAGTGACGTAATGACGTAACAGACAAAATAGACAAAACCACACACTAAACCTACCTCAATTCAACACTAACTCAAAACAAAACACCTTTATCCACCGCGCTTCACACATTTTTAATACTTCATAGAGTGATTTCGACTTATTTGAGTCAGCTCCTTATAATTTCACACCTAAAATCAATAAATAACATTCGCACAATACATATTACTCTACACAGACTAGATCCATTCCCTTCTCCTCCCTCCCATCATCCTGAACCCATGGGCTAACCTTGGAACTTTTATTTTTTAATTGAATAATTTAAATTCTTCAGTGAAAATCCTATTACTTATTTTTTTTAAATATATTTATAATACATAATAATTATTGTAAACTGTTCGTTTTCCAAATAAACTAAAATAAAGATAAAATGTCTTGATGGTGGTTTTTGAAGGGGGGGAGCAAATGTTTTTTACTGCACAGGGTGCGAGATGTCGTGGAACCGGCCCTGACTGCTTCTGATTTCCTCGGTGTGTATCTACTATTTATTGCCTGCCAAACTACACAATAATTCTGGGTTATTTTTGGCAGCCCTGTCGGTACGATGGACTCTAACAGTGAACAGGTCCCGTGTTAGTGTCTGAAGAAAATACATGTCCGAATCCCCGATGTGAGTACGTTCAGTACATCACCGGGCTTATTCTGAACTGCGCGGTACTGAATAAATGCATTAGTATGCGTTTATGTATTTGCCGCATTATTTATTTTTTATTCTTTCATCTGTACAATCTCAATGTTATTATGTTATAATCAATATATATATATATTTTTTTAAATTTTATAAATATAGAATAATAATATATTTTACATATTAAGAATACAGATAAAATAATACGTAAAGACGCCCCAACACGCAAGGGGAAGAAACCGAAATAAGAGGGACGAGCTGGGCGTGCCGCCAATTTAACTACAACAGCAACTAAGTAAAAAGGTTCGGCTTGTTTTCCAAAACGGATTATGTAGTTTGACCTCTTTTATAAATGTTTTGTAGTTCACGCGAAACAAACTCGGACGGCAGTGTACTAAGCTGGTGCCAAAAAGGGTGCCACGTCACCTTTGTCACTTGGACGATTTATATAGCGCCGTTTTTGTGAAAAATCACCTCAAGGGCGCTGTACAAATACTACTTGCTAGGGTTAATCTTATTATGTACATATACAGAAAACATACTTACCTGGTAGGGTACTCCAGATTAAAACTTAATTAAATTAGAATGTTTTGGGCTGAGATGGTATGACCTGACTAATGATGGCTGCACGCACAGGACACATATATTAGAAAACACTGCACATTGCATGACATTGAAGTTACTGTTTAAATCTTATTTGTCTTTGATATTATATACATTAGAAGGTTATTGACAAAATAAGAGTAGGTGCTTATTTGAAACATGTTTTTATTTGAGATTTTTTGATAATAATTATTTACATTTACGAATAATAAAATTATTTGTTTATTAGGTAACTGAACCATTCATGGATATGACTGTCCGAAGAGATGAGTTTTGAGTTTTGACCTGAATTCTGTAGAGTCTTTAACCAATCTTAGATCGTATGGCAGTTTATTGCAGACTTTAGGGCCTGACACGCTGAAAGCTCGCTCACCAAACTTAGTATCTGGTGTGCACTTTAGTTCCTTCAGCCTCCCGATGGCCGATGCCGTCGCTGATCTAAAAGTTGACTGGCATGAATTGGAATTTTCTGGGATGCAGAGTTCCTATAGGTAAGCCGGGGCCATCCCGTTAATTGATTTAAATACCATCCAGCAAAGCTTGAACTGGATTCTTTCAGGACATTTGAGCCAGTGCAGATTTTTTTAGATGTTCTGTTATGTGGGAATATTTAGATACGCCTGTAATTAGTCTTGCCGCAGCGTTGAAAACAGATTGTAATTTGTTAATTTGATAGTTGGGGAGACTTGCATATATTCCATTGCAATAATCTAGACGTGAAACAACGTACGAATTAACCAACAATTTAGTCGCCTCTGTTGGCAGGTTTCTCCGCACTGCTTTAATTTGCCTTAATTGGAAGAACCCTGTGCTTACAGTTCTTTTCACTTGGCTTTTAAAGGACAAATCAGCTTCCAGATTGACTCCAAGTAATTTTATAGATGTCTTTGGAGTAATATCAGTTCCAGAAATAGTTATTGGGGTCATGTCAATGTTATGCAGGCGTCTGCTTGTGGCGGTCCAGAGAAACTCAGTCTTTGACGGATTCAGCTTCAATCTATTTGAGGTCATCCAACGAGTAATAGCTTCTAGACACTCAGCTATGCGAGTTTTTAATCTGTCTATTTCTTCTGGTAAGCAGTAGAAATAAACTTGCTGGTCGTCAGCATAGCAGTGGGATTTAAGATCAAAGGATTCGATTATTTTAGCGTCATCATTTGTGAAGAGGATAAAAAGTAGTAGGCCCAGGACGGACCCCTGGGGTACTCCAGATGAGAGAGTTGCATAGCATGATTGGTGTTGACCCACCTTCATGGCTTGTACACGATTCTGTAAATATGATGTCAGCCAATTCTTAACGCCACAGTTTAAACCAAAGGATTCTTCTAAACGTGTGATAAGAAAATCGTGGTCAATCATGTCAAAAGCGGCACTCATGTCTAAAACTGAAAGAAGTGCCAGTTTACCCGACTCGATGGCGAGAGTTATATCCGATAAAACTGGTAGTAAACCAGTTTCCGTTGAGTGAAACCTTCTGTAAGCAGATTGGTATTTAGCTAACAGTTTATTTGAATTTAAGTAACATACTATCTGTGAAGCAGTAATTTTTTCTAAGATTTTAGATATAAATGGAAGATTTGAGACGGGTCGATAATTTGAAAGATCTTCAGCGTCTAATTGGGGTTTTTTTAATATTGGAGTTACGACAGCTGATTTAAGTGATTTTGGAAAATCACCCATGCTAAGTGACTTATTAAAAAGATGAACTAGGAAGGGAGCTATTTCATTGCAACACTTCTTCAGTAGCCAAGTCGGAATAGGATCGAGTACACACTGCTTGTTCGGTGAATTTAGTATTAGCTTCCTTACTTCTTCGAGGGATGTAGATTTGAAGGCAGAAATGGTTCCGCCATTGTTTTTTGTAATTGATGGTGGTGGGGCGTAGATTGTTAGGGAGCGTACGTATAGCCTCAATTTTTTTAATAAAAAACTTAGGGAAGATTTACGGTGCAATATCTATTGTATTTTGTGTATGAACATCGGCAACGACCGTCTTTACCGAGTTCCAAAGACGACGTGGGTTTTTACGTTCTAAGTCGATCCTATTTGTCCAATATTCTTACCTTTTTGAACGAATTAGGATTGTGTACTCTTTTTGAGCCTGTATCCAATCTTCCCGTGAGGTAATCCGCGACTTTCTGTAGGACTTTTCCAATTTACGCATCGCTCCCTTCTGAATTCGACATTCTTCGTCAAACCAGTCGTCAGATTTTCGAATTCGACGAGTTTTTGTAGATGTTGGAGCATATTTGTTTAAGAGGTTTGATAGTATGGTGTTGTATTGTTCTGCCAGTACTTAGGACAAGTCTATTTATTCTGACGTCTGTGATCATGATCATAAGCGCATAAACGATAATTATGTGAAGAGTAGGTGTCATTTCATTACGTTTAATGCTCTCTTTATTTATTTTTTCCTCTTTTTTTACATAACTATCGGAGTATATTATATTATACTAAATATGCACAATGGAGTGCTGATACCGACCCTGACGTATGGCAGTGAGCCATGGAACTGATACCAACACTGACGTATGGCAGTGAGCCACGGAACTGTTACCGACCCTGACGTATTGCAGTGAGCCATGGAACTGATACCAACCTTGACGTATGGCACAGTGAGCCACGGAACTGATACCGACCCTGACGTATGGCAGTGAGCCATGGAACTGATACCGACCTTGACGTATTGCAGTGAGCCATGGAACTGATACCAACCCTGACGTATGGCAGTGGGCCATGGAACTGATACCAACCCTGACGTATGGCAGTGAGCCATGGAACTGATACCGACCTTGACGTATTGCAGTGAGCCATGGAACTGATACCAACCCTGACGTATGGCAGTGGGCCATGGAACTGATACCAACCCTGACGTATGGCAGTGAGCCATAGAACTGATACCGACCCTGACGTATGGCAGTGAGCCATGGAACTGGCAGAGGAAGGATGAAAGTAGATGGAATGCTGTAGAAATGAGATCTCTGAGACGAATCTGTGCTAAAACCATGTATGATCGTGTGAAAAATGTTGAACTTCGTTAAGAATGCAAAGCTGATGAAGCGTAATGAACAAGATTAAGAAAGGGACTCTTAGATGGTTCGGGCATGTAGAGCGAATGAACGAAGAAAGTAATGTACGGAGAATATATGTAGAGAATGTGAATAGAAGAAGAATCCGGAGACGTCCGAGGAAGACATGGCACGATCAAGTAAATCAATTACTTGAGTCGGGCCATGTCAGAAATCGGAATAATATAAAATAATGTATGAGACGTTCCATGAATGTGAATGAAGCAAAAAGTGTATGCCAATATCGAGTTGTTTGGCGGTCCGTCCTCTCTGCCTACCCCTGCGGAGAAACTGCGTGATGATACTCGTAGTTAGTATATATATATAGTTACTATCTATTATTATTGATTTATGTTAATGTTGTCTCTGTTGAAGAATAACCAGTTAGTGGTAGTTCACGAGTTTATCCATTGATTCCTGTTGAAATGAAGTTTGGTACATGAACGCGGAGGAATGTAAGAAACGCGCTTGTGCTGAAGATAGTGATTGGGAATGTGGAACAGCGTTATTAGTGGAAGGCGAGAATGACAATGTATGTACATCAAATACAATATACTGATGTCGGTACCGACTAAAATAATGATGTCGGATGAGTAAAATAACGTGAAACTGTTTGTTCGTAACCGTTTAAGTTCTGAAACGGTTGTAACAGTTTATGATTATGGAGTTCAGGATTATGGGATAACAGTTTTAAATATCCGTGTAACTACGCCCGCAATAAACCCGAGCACAATTCGTTTGAGAGTTCCTCGCGAAACGTTTAAAACAGCTCTACCAAACTGTTATTTATACTCGTCGTAAACTGTTGATACAAAACGTTTTCGCGCGACACGCCTTTGCCCGAAACTCCATCTCTAGTTAGACCCTCCACACAGCATCCCCAAAGATGATATAGGCCTTGAGGGAAATTATTTCCTCCTTGGTCTCCTGTGTGGAGTTACTGTAAAAAAAAAACGCTTTCGCGCGGTACGTTTTTTCTCCTGAAACCCCGTCGCTGGCCGCTGCTATAAAGGGTTTTTAAAATAATTTATTTCGTTATTATTAAACAGTTTCGAGTAACCGTTTATTTTGAGAAACCGAAACGGTTTCGATTATTTTGAACAATAAACTGAAACGCTCACCTCTAGTACTGACTATTCCGAGCCCCGAGCAATGCAGAATAAGATCTCGTTGCTTTTATTTTTGCTCTAACATAAATATGCGTATTTTTAAAATGTGGCATTTGGAAAAGAGGTAAATTGCTTGTGTTTTGCTTGCGATGTATTAATAATGGTTTTTCTGTTGATTTTACATAATTTAAATCGCAAGACTTTTTAAATTAATACCAATTATAGTTAAATTGTAACTACTCCCTCCTATAAATAAACAAGGGTTTAGTCTCAGGGAGGTAGTCGGCAACTGTGTTTTGTGTGTATAGCTGTCCATGTCAGCAAATGTAAATTTCTTCAAATTGAACACGAGAACGAGTCGTAGAAGCGACCCGTTCTCATGTGACAAATGTCAACTGTGTGACAATGTAGGACGCGCGTTTGGCGTGTTTCCCGACTGTGCACCGGTGCCAAAGGGATCAATGACGCTAGTTCTTCAGAGCATCTTCCATTGAAATTCCGGTAGAACGGGACAGCTTGGAATTAAGATTGTTCCCTGAGATAGCAGCTTTCTCCAGAGTCCATTATCCTATAACATATGCTATGACGCATATCACGCTAGCATCGTATATTGTATTAGAGATGGCTGATATCTGAAATGAGCGTCGCTGTCACTGCGATTAATTGCGGTTCCAACTACAGGAAAATAAAGAGAAACATGTTGTTACTTTCCTTTCTGTTATTATAGGTCATTTTAAAATAATTAAGGGAATACATTCGGCGCCCCCTCGGGGATTGCGCCTATGTTTTTTGCACAGTATGAACGTATGGCAGATTCGGCGCTGGCCAGGCTTGTAATTGTTTGAAAGAATATTCCTCACGATAACAGTAGAGTAATTTTTATTAGTTTTACCATTTTACTACAATGTATTAATATGAGTATTGGTACGTTTTTGCATTGTAGCAGTAATCGAATACTGTTCCGTCAAAGTCAATTCAAATAATATCGAACACGTCGGTCACGCATTATATTCAGAACCTGCAATCATTTTAATTAGGTAAACACAATGAAAATGTTGTACTTCACCTATGTACGCACTTCTTTGGAGTATGCTTCTCAAGCCTGGAATCCCAGGTACATATCACACACAGAAAGGATTGAAAAATTATAAAACCGTTTTCTACGATACCTTGATTTTCGGGGCTATCGTCCTCACTCAGGAGTCAGCCGCCTTTTTCGGGATTTCGTCACTAGAAAGCAGTAGAAATTCCGCAGACGTACTGTTTTTACAAAAAATAGCCACCTCTGTGATGGATCGCCCTGAATTACTTGAACGAATCCAATTGCGAGTGCCGAACAGACAAACCAGACAGAACCACACACTAAACCTACCTCAATGCAATACTAACTCAAAACGAAACACCCTTTATTCACCGCGCTTCACATATTTTAACATTTCATACAGTGAGTTCGAATTATTCAACCTAGCCCCTCGTAATTTCAAACCTGAAATCAATAAATAATATTCACACAATACATATTACTCCTTCCCGTCCCTCCCATCATCTTGAACCCATGGGCTAACTTTGTAACTTTTCTTTTTTAATTGAGTTATTTAAATAGTTACCATACATAATAATTATTGTAAACTGCCGGTTTTCCAAATAAAATTAAAACAACAAAAAAATCAAAAATTACCCATTAGCCGTTACACAAAAAAATATATTCAACAAATTAAATTATTGCACGCACGTACTTTACGCGTTTTCAATAATAAATTTATATTGCGCTTCATTTTCAGTTTACCGCAAGATAATAAATAAACTGCCTCGATAATGGTTCTGAATCGCGTCTAATTTTAGATTACGCCTGGTTATTTTTAATAACAGGAACTGGTTCTGAACACAATATCGCTTAGTTTGCAAACATTGCAACTGGTTGGATGTTTTAATTTTGTAAAAAATGAATTCCGCATTACTTAATCACATGTCTTAAAATAGACCCAATGAAATGGAATGATAAAAAAGCGAGGTTTTGTTGTAAGGACAAATGCGGTTGCAGCGTTGAGTATCCTTGAGGCTTTGGGTTATCTACTGTTACTTTTCGTGCTTTACCCGCATCATGGGGCTCGTTTGGGTGCACTCCTCGACATGTCTATACGTATAGCCGAAATTATGCATCATTGAACTTGGCTCTCGAGGATACCAATGCTGTAGGACTGAGAGAACATTAAAACGAGTTATCCGATAATAAAGTAAGACTTACGGCCATTCTTCCCGACCGTACTGAGCAACGGCTGAGCCGAAATTTTGCCTCAACGCTGTTCAATTGCACAAATGTGCTTTTCCCAGCGAAATACTCGATCAATTTAGAACATTGATTTTTGGGAATTAAGTTCCCCTCAACAGAGGACTAGTTATAAAAAGTGTCAACAAGGTGAACAAACTTCACCGAAATGTCTAATGTCAATATTAGTTTCCGATATTTTTTACGCGATTCAATTATTAAATGGCATATATATATATATATATGTGTATTTTCTTTTTTGAATGTCAAAACATGTTTATTGTATGTTTATATAAAGCTGAAGAGAACCCAACTTATTTTAGTAATTGTGTCTTGTTTTTTCACTTATCGAGATACGTCAAATGTCAAATGTACGAAACGAACATTGTACTTCGCCGCATCATTAAAAGTCAATTCAACTCTTTATTTTTAACACTCATTTGTGAAGCATAAAATTTTAGTTTATGTATTAGTTCTTAAAACAAATGTTATGTTTCCATAATAAATACAACATTAACTCATCTATATTATTTTTACATTGATTTAACTATTGTCTTAAAAGTGGTCGGCTATTATTTTATCGTGTATGAAACTAGGCGGATACTATTTTATAGTGGGCAGCCTCCTCTATAGATGAAAAGTGATTGGAAACAGGCAAACAGAGCTAATACTTAACAAAACACTTGACTGATCGGTGACTCAGATTGATCATTCGAAAAGTTGGGACGAACGACGGCCGTCATTTACGTAACATTATTTGTGCTCTTTGGGAAAAGATCTTAACTGGATTAAAAACCCTAACCAAGGAAACGAAAAAGGACAAACATTTGGTAATTAATTATTTGCTGCATCCTCTTCCCCGTGTTTCGTCGTCGGCTTATAAAGTTGAGTGATACGTAATTCAATCTTATCAATATTACTCAATAATATTATCTTTTTTTTAGTACTCATTTTTAAACGCATTTTTTCCTCATAGCACCAACCGGTACCCAACAGACACATGTACATAATCTCTTTATGCTTAATTATTATACTTTTTCTAGACATTTTATATTACCATAATATGTCAATTCTAGCTTTTTTACCTTCTATTTTTTTGTATAATGGCACTTAATGTGAACTAAGCTTGTCAATTTGACTGTCCTAAAATGGGATTTGTTCCCAGTTGAGCAATCAAAGCATTCTTAAATGTTGTTGTTAAATAATGTGTGTTTCAAATAAATAAATATTATTATTATTATTATTTGAACGCACCTGGAATAACATTCTTTAATATGTACGAGTATGTACAAAGCTAGCTCTTGGAGAGACCCGCGCTGTCGAAGGGAGGAAACACGGCTGGAAAACCGTCCATAGTTGAACACTAATGGAAATATCCGAATATACGAGTACTAGTTGGGATGTTCGTTGCGAGGACTATCTAGAAGAAGTTAAACGTGTACAAATGATGGTCACGCGATTGTCGTGCGTCCCGGTCCTGCACCGGTGCCGAAGCGATCAGTGACGTTAGCACCTTTTACCTTGAAATATAGGTAGAACAAACGCAGAATGTTTATTCTAAAGATTCCGTTATAATTATAATGTGTGTTTATTTCCGCTGAACATAGCGGTGAGTGCAATACTCTGTCTGCCTTATAAATTACATGATATGAAATTGAATATAAAATAAACAGTGTAAACATATGTTATTTAGCACTTGTACTGCGGTGGCTTGGGGTAAATTCTCCATCTATGGTTTACAAGAGTGTTTTCCGACTTCTGGTAGTGCTGACTCGTCCCGGCTACTCTGTGGCACATCAAAGCAGCGAACCCGTGCATCCTTTCCTCTGCGAGGCGCTGCACCGCCAAGGGAGGCCGAACAGCGCCCTGTATGCGTGGTTATACTGTACTCGGAGTGTGTTCACTACACCTTGTGTGTACCTTGTCCATAGTTCGGTAGTGTAAAGGCACATTCAGTATGTCAGGAATAGTTGCTTCTTCACCGGAGGACTACACCCGTATATGATATACGATAAATTTCCAGCACCACATTGTACTTATATATTAAGTTTATTATAATTCAAGGTCAGATCTATTAAGGACCTTGGTGTCACCTTGGACTGTAAGCTTTCTTTTCGTGACCACATCAATAATGTCACTAATAAATCATTAAAACCTCTTGGCTTCGTCAATAGAATTGCCCGTGACTTAAATAATATAAATACCCTATAAACTCTCTATTGCTCATTAATTCGCCCTCATCTTGAATATGCCAGTGTCATTTGGTCTCCTTTCTGTGCTGTTCATATTCATCATATTGAATCTGTACAACATCACTTCTCGCGTGGAATTGCATGTAGATTAGGGCGAGAAAGTGGCGATTACTCCTGTGTTGAAATTGAACAAACCATAAACATTTCTACATCAGAAAGCGTAGGAAGGACTTTGATCTTACTTGCATTTTTAAATAATTAATTGTATTGACATGATGGGGTCATTGGGGTTCAGTAGAAAACAGGTAACTTAGTTGAGTGTCAAGTTTTTTATTAATTCAACATGTAAAACAAATTCTTTACTGGCAGGTATTATGGGTATCACTTAATTACACGAAGTGTGTCTACGGGTAATCTGCACACGGTCCAGTGGGGAGATTATCAGTCGTCTCGATGTTAGTGTTGGAAGTCTCGGTGAGCAGGTGGTACTTCCGATAGGGGGAGGTTTTGGTGCCGGTCGGACACGCGCTTCGGCTTCCGCTTGACGTCCAGTTTCAGACGGTTCAAGAGGATGATCAGCAGGATGCCAGAGGTGCTCGCCTGCTGTCTGGTGGTGATTCCTGCGGCTGTGGATATGTGCCTTGATGGGATCACGGCGCCGGAGGGCAGGAGGCAAAAGGCACTCGACTGCACTCGAACGGTGGGCGTTGGGGTTCGGCGGTTTCTGCCGAGTCTTCCCGCAGCGTTTCAGGCTGGGGATGCAAGTGGTCTTCTTGCTTTGTAGGAGACGGGAGTCTCGACTACGACCACTGGCCGGACGGTCTCTACTGACTCGTCTCTGTCCACTACTGACTTTGCTTCGGCCAAAGTATCCCTTTTTAATCAAATCCGAACTCTTCTTCGTGTTCCTTCGTGAACTCCGAACTATGGTTCGGTGAGTTTTAATTAGTTCGCTGTTGCCGACCGAGTTAATCCTCTTAACTGCTCGGTTCTTCTGGCGACTGCAAAATTCCCGGAATTTAAAGCCGGGCGTTTGTAGATTAGCCGCAGGTAGACAGACCTCGGGTACCGTATTCGGGATTAGGATAAATCGGTGTTTCCCGCACTTATGACTTGTATCAGTATTTTAATAAAAAAATCATTTTAATTGTATTATCGACTCACCTTCTTCGTTGCATCTCATTCAGTTCAACATTTTTTTTCGTAGACTCAGAAACAATGAATTGCCATTCCTCAATAAACACTACTAATTACGAGTACCATTCTCCACTCTCCAGAATATCGAGATTTATTAACTTAATTGCAATCGCAGGGACTTGCAATTTTTGGTACCAGTCTGAATGATTTTTATAGGGCTTTACGAAATTAGAACTCGAAGATTATAATTCAGAAAATCATGGACTCTACTATGTTCAGGCTTTGACTTGAATGTTCTCTCAAATGTATATATTTGTCCTCTTTTTGTCATTGCGTCTTGCTTGTATTGTGTATGTGCTGTTATTTTTCTGTAGCTCTGGTTTATTTTATTTCGTGTTTTGCATTTTTTGTTATTGAACATTGGTCCGTAAATAAAAAATAAAATAATAATAATGAAATCATAATCCAAAACTTTTCACTATGTGCTCTCTTTTTCCGTTATGTAAACAGCAAACCCTGTAACATTAGCATGTAAACGTGCAATTGCAATACGTACACTCCGCTTCTCTACACAAACATTGCTTAAAAGAGAAGTGTAGCATTGTAATTTTAATTTTTTTAAATCTATTAAATTTCAGTTCGGATAGGAGAGTCTATCAAACGCATTGGTCGTTTTTGCACAAGTCACGTGTTTACTAAATCTATCCTGAACGTTATCGATGACCTGGACCGTTGACTGTCATGTAATCTGGCAGAGAAAGAGTATGTACATATATATGTGCTGAAATATGTTCTTGTATTTCTTTCCATAACGAAACTAAGTTCGATAAATCATTCGTTTTTGCACAAGTCACGTGTTTACTAAATCTATCCTGAACGTTATCGATGACCTGGACCGTTGACTGCCATGTAATCTGGCAGAGAAAGAGTATGTACTCGTTTATATATGTGCTGAAATATTTTCTTGTATTTCTTTCCATAAAGAAATTAAGTTCGATAAATCGTTCATTTTTGCACAAGTCACGTGTTTACTAAATCTATCCTGATCGTTATCGATGACCTGGACCGTTGACTGCCATGTAATCTGGCAGAGAAAGAGTATGTACTCGTATAAATATGTGCTGAAATATTTTCTTGTATTTCTTTCCATAAAGAAACTAAGTTCGTTAAATCGTTCGTTTTTGCACAAGTCTCGTGTTTACTAAATCTATCCTGAACGTTATCGATGACCTGGACCGTTGACTGCCATGTAATCTGGCAGAGAAAGAGTATGTACATATATATGTGCTGAAATATGTTCTTGTATTTCTTTCCATAAAGAAGCTAAGTTCGATAAATCATTCGTTTTTGCACAAGTCACGTGTTTACTAAATCTATCCTGAACGTTATCGATTACCTGAACCGTTGACTGCCATGTAATCTTTCAGAGAAAGAGTATGTATTATTAACGAAATAAATTAGAGTATTCATGAGCAAACCAATTATCAATACGGATATTATGGTAATGTTAATGCTCAATACTATTACTTTTCTATGACTGAAAGTTTCTAAAAAGGTACATAATTTTACTACTTATGTTTAGTTATGGTTTAGCATGAATAGAATATAAAAGTATGTACGGTAAAGCTCATGCTTGTTTTGACATTTGACATTCTAACCTCAAAACTGATCAAAACCGACCAGCCATAGATTTGAAGCGTTTTGGCGGCCTTTGAAAAATTGAAACTTTGAAAATTATTTTATCCATAGAAACTAACAGAAAAAAAATCGAAATATACTGCTATTTAAGTTTGAACGTCATCATTGATAAAAAAAACTGATGTTCCTTATTGCCGCTGTAATCTGTTTTCCATCAATACATTTAGAACTGATAAATCTACACTTGTTTGAATGCAGAAGCCGACTGTTCTGCGAGTTTGGCCGTGTGAACGCAATAAATAGGAATGACCCTCAAATCTGCATACTATATTATTTGAATTACGGCAGATTTATAATGATCCTTGGCAATAAATGTTATTACTGCGGATAACGATTTCCCACTAAACTTTATTTTCTTATTTTATATAGATGCGATGAAATTGAACAAACCATAAACATTTGTGCATTAAAAAAGCGTAGGAAACACTTTGATCTCATTTGAATTTTCACAATAATTAATTGTATTACTGACTCACCTTCTTTGTTGCAACTCATCCAGTCCAACATTCCTTGCCGTAGACTCGGAAACAGTGACTTGCTCCACTAACACTACTAACTTTAAAATTAAAAACCCTTTAGCTTTTCTCCACCTATTTATTTTGGACTGGACCGATCTCACCCTATCACGGGCATCGTGAGGCTGGCACAATTAAAACTAAATTTATGGTATATATATACTCGTATATAGCATCGCTGTCAGAAGTGAGTCCCCTGCTTTTTGTTAATATTGTTTTTATTTATGACTTGAAATTTGTTTTATTGCTGACGGTACTGTTTACTATTATGTTTTTAAAAACTACTTTCGGGTCGGCTTATTACCCTCTGGAAGACGGATTACATTGTGTTTGTTTACTGAATCTATGGATTTTTTTTAAATTATAAAAAGCAATTTTTGTCCCGTAGTTGAATATGAACTACGGGTAACCAGGTTCATTTTAATGGGTCTTTAAAATGTATTTTTTATTATGTTATAATAGGTACACAGCAGGATACAATTCATGTTAGCAAACAAGACGGAAATCACGGGGAAAATACAAAACCAGAAATAACCATCTGTTCAATTATCCGGTATACACAATTGTTTTTTTCTGTACTATTCTTCACATCTCTTTATACTTAATTATTATACTTTTTTCTAGATATACTATATTACCATACTCTATGTCAATACTAGCTTTTTCCCCTTTTATTTTTGTATAATGGCACTTAAGGGGAACGCCTGCGGTGCCTGTTTCATACAAAACGGAATTTTGGATTGGAGGCCAAAACACCCACCCAAACTGAATGATCTATTTTTTTTAATTAAAGGGTTAGTAAATATCTAATACGGATGAGAAGTATTTTATTTTTTATTTTTTTTCCTTATGAAATATCGGCCATTAAAGGAAATGATTTTTCGCGATTTTAGAGGCATCTTTAACAATTATTTAGGGGCTAACGTTGATTTAAAAAAAAGTTTTAATCCATCTGCTTGGAAAATAAATGAAATATAAAATTAATTTTATTTTTAGAATATTAAAATAAGCAATATGGTGGACTTTAAATTAAATTAAAAACGACCAATTTACGGTGGAACACAAATTTGCCATGCAGAATTTAAAATATCCACCGGAAAAAACCTTTATTTATGTAATCATACTTACATAGCAAATGTGATATATTTTTTTAAAAAGTTCGATAAACCCGCAAATAATTTTCTGAGCTGCCTCTAAAATTATGAAAATTGTTTTTTTTTCATGGCACATACTTAAAAAATTAAAACAAAAATAAATAAAATACTTCTCATCCCTACTAGATATTTACTAAACCTTTAATTAAAAAACATAGGTCATTGCGTTTGGAAGGGTATTTTGGCCTCCAATCCAAAATTCAGTTTTGTATGAAACAGGCACCGCAGCCGTTCTCCTTAATATGAACTAAACTTGTCAATTTGAATGTCCTAAAACGGGATTTGATCCCAGTTGGGCAGTCAAAGCTTTCTTACATTTGATTGTTAAATAATGTGTATTTCAAATAAAAAATAAAGCTGACACGAATGAGTTTATAAAAACCCATGGATTCAGTAAACAAACACAATGTAATAAACCAACCCGAAAGTTGTTTTTAAAAACATAATGTAAATAGTACCGTCAGCAATAAAACAAATTTCAAGTCATAAATAAAAACAATATTAGAGAAATGCAGGGGACTCACTCCTGACATCGATGATATATACACCATAGACTTAGTTTTAATTGTGTCAGTCTGACGATGCCCGTGATAGGGTGAAACCGGTCCGGTTCAAAATAAATAAGTGGAAAAAAGTTAAAAAGGTTATTTGAATAAAAAAAATCATTTTAATTCGGAATTCCGTCATGTATTATTGACAGTTCCAAAATTAAAAATAACTACAAACTTTATTATGGATACCATTCTCCTTTCTGTGTTTGTTCTGTGAGGGGGTTACTGGCGCGTTGGTATTTTCGTATGCTCGTATCTCGTATGCTTTCTTCGTACGCCTATTGTTTTTCCTTGGACGGACTGAACATTAACTTGAGAATTTGGAACACGTAATGTATGCTTTCGTCGTACGCCTGTTATTTTTCCTTGGACGGACTGAACATTAACTTGAGAATTTGGAACACGTAATGTATGCTTTCTTCGTACGCCTGTTGTTTTTCCTTGGACAGACTGAACATTAACTTGAGAATTTGGAACACGTAATGTATGCTTTCGTCGTACGCCTGTTATTTTTCCTTTACGGACTGAACATTAACTTGAAAATTTGGAACACGTAATGTATGCTTTCTTCGTACGCCTGTTGTTTTTCCTTGGACAGACTGAACATTAACTTGACAATTTGGAACACGTAATGTATGCTTTCTTCGTACGCCTGTTGTTTTTCCTTGGACAGACTGAACATTAACTTGAAAATTTGGAACACGTAATGTATGCTTTCTTCGTACGCCTGTTGTTTTTCCTTGGACAGACTGAACATTAACTTGAGAATTTGGAACACGTAATGTATGCTTTCTTCGTACGCCTGTTGTTTTTCCTTGGACAGACTGAACATTAACTTGAGAATTTGGAACACGTAATGTATGCTTTCTTCTTACGCCTGTTGTTTTTCCTTGGACAGACTGAACATTAACTTGACAATTTGGAACACGTAATGTATGCTTTCTTCGTACGCCTGTTTTTCCTTGGACAGACTGAACATTAACTTGACAATTTGGAACACGTAATGTATGCTTTCTTCGTACGCCTGTTGTTTTTCCTTGGACAGACTGAACATTAACTTGAGAATTTGGAACACGTAATGTATGCTTTCGTCGTACGCCTGTTATTTTTCCTTTACGGACTGAACATTAACTTGAAAATTTGGAACACGTAATGTATGCTTTCTTCGTACGCCTGTTGTTTTTCCTTGGACAGACTGAACATTAACTTGACAATTTGGAACACGTAATGTATGCTTTCTTCGTACGCCTGTTGTTTTTCCTTGGACAGACTGAACATTAACTTGAGAATTTGGAACACGTAATGTATGCTTTCGTCGTACGCCTGTTATTTTTCCTTGGACGGACTGAACATTAACTTGAGAATTTGGAACACGTAATGTATGCTTTCTTCGTACGCCTGTTGTTTTTCCTTGGACAGACTGAACATTAACTTGAGAATTTGGAACACGTAATGTATGCTTTCTTCTTACGCCTGTTGTTTTTCCTTGGACAGACTGAACATTAACTTGACAATTTGGAACACGTAATGTATGCTTTCTTCGTACGCCTGTTTTTCCTTGGACAGACTGAACATTAACTTGAGAATTTGAAGGAATTTCAACTCCCGCTAAGCACGTTCTGGTAATGTTGAGCAATTTGCTCGTTGAATGACGTGTTGATTAATTCAACTAACTAACCATCACGCCGTTTCCCCGCCAAACAACTCGATCTTGGCATACACTTCTTGCTTCATTCACTTCCATACAACGTCTCATACATTCTCTTCTGTTATTCCGACTTCTGACATGGCCCGACTCAAGTATTTGATTCACTTGATCGTGCCATGTCTTCCTCGGACGTCCCCTGCTTCTTCTTCCATTCCATTAGCGTCATAAATATATTCTCCTTACACTCCTTTCTTCGTTCATTCGCTCTACAGGCCCAAACCATCTAAGCGTCCCTTTCTTAATCTTGCTCACTACGCTTACATCAGCCTTGCATTGTTTGCAAAACTCAACATTTTTCACTTGATCATACATTGTTTTACCGCACATTCGTCTCAGAGATCTCATTTCTACAGCATTCAGTCTAATTTCATCCTTCCTCTGCCAGTTCCATGCCTCACTACCATACATCAGGGTTGGTATCAGCACTCCATTGTGGACTGCTAGCTTCGCTTCTTTGGACAACTTTTTGTTAGCGCCGACCGCGTTCAGTCCTCCGTTAATGGAGTTTCTGCATTCACCCTTCTTTCAATATCCCTATCAGTCTTTCCATCTCTCGTAAACATACTTCCCAAATACACAAACTCATCGGCCTGCTCCAAGTATTCATTCATTCACAACTATATTGCACATTGTTTTCGTACTCTCTCTTTCTAACACCATGACTTTGTACTTACTTACATTTATCATTAGCTCATTCTTCATACATACTTCGTTCATCCTATGGTAGATACGAGGGACTGTAGAACTTCCATGTAGATCTTCAGCACCACATCATCAGAATACAACAGGCAACATACTTGCAAACTACTCATTTTCGCGCCCAAGCCCACCTCTTTCAATTCTTGCATGCTCTTCAGTATGTATCTATGTATAGATTGAATAACCACGGTGACATTACTCAGCCTTAACACCTTTTGTGATGTCAAAAAACCCAGTAAAATCACCATTTGCCCTAACACATGCAACGCTTCCCTCGTACAGAGACGCGATTGCCTGTATAAGATTTGTATTCACACCATACTTGGACAACACCTTCCATAACTTTTTTTCTGTCAACTCGGTCGTACGCTTTTTGTAGATGGACAAAAGCACAGAAATGTTTCTGGTTCTTTTGCCAGAACCTTCTCTGTGAGCATACGCAACGAGAAAATCTGATCAATGTACCCCCTTCCACTCATAAATGCACCTTGCACATTCCATATTTTATCCTTTGTTTTTATTTGTACCCTTTCAATCAATATCCTACCATACAGCTTTCCAACTGAACTTAGCAGGCTAATAACCCTGTTATTTCCACATTCCATACGTGACCCTTTACCTTTGTATAGAGGGATGATTATAGCCCTTCTCCAATCTAATGGGGTGTAACCCTCCTCTAAACACTGGTTAAAAAGCTTCTTTAAAGTATTCAGGAGCAATATTGTCGAAACCAACAGCCTTACCATTCTTCATACATTTAATTGATCTTTTTATTTCATCCATGCCAATTTTGGGAACTTCCACCCCATCGCCATTCATACCTGACTCGCCACTGGAATCACTATCACTCGGGTTGCTTTTCTTTCCTTCCTACCTTGCGTACTTATTCCACATACCTCTCTAGCAGATTCACAAAGACTCACTTTTATGTGGTTCCATATTTCGTCTATACTTAGACCGTTCATTTCCTTCTCATTCAATCTTATCTCTACACAATTCTCATACTCTCGACACAACCAGGAAATGGTCGGTTTCTACCTCAGCCCCTCTGAAAACTCTCGTGTCTGCGGAGTTAACTTTTCTTGTTCACTTTGATTCAAATAATTAAACAATATTTGAATTTAATTATCCTTTATTTTATAACATTTAAAATACAACAAGTAACGTACAATTTCAAAAGGAATTATCATGTGAGCAATACGACAAGCAACTGCTTGGATTCACTCGACAAGATAGATTAATTCACCTAGGGTGAGGCAGCCACTTTTATAGCTGTCCTGATTAATCTAATATCTAAAGTTTATTTGGTACAAAACAACAAAATAGTATTATCAGTTACGCAACGGATGTTGACGTTTTGTATTGAGTACATATGCATCGATATAAGACGGACCTAGATAATGTAATCTTATTTGAGAGTTCAATGCACTATTTTATCTACTAGACAAGATGAAGTGAGGAATGAAGTACGGGGCGTCCTGTGTTGTCTTCTTGGAGGTGAAGGTCAGCTGGGGTAGTTAACTCTCCCCCCTTTAAATGGGAACTCCTTCGGGATGCGAAGAGTTTACATATTTTCCATAGGATATATCCAATTGCCATTATTATTAGGCAACTTGTTAGTGTGATATGTAGACTTCCACTGGTGGAGGTGGTTTCTGTCACGTTGGTGGTGATGCTGGAATCTTCGTGTGGTTTTTCTATTTCGTCCATATGTAATGTGGGTAACTTTAATACATGTAGTTCTTCTCTGGAATACGTAATGACTAATGTTTCCTTGTTGATAGTCCGTCCCATATTAAATGTTTTTCCTTGTATGCTGCATTCATCGTTGGTCACGAGTACCGATTTAGAAATAACAATACTCTGTTTATGTTGTAGGCAATGTGCTTGTAGTGGGGTGGGCTTGTTACGAAATACATACATCATATTGTCTCCTATAATATGGGTATATTCTTCTGGGCATGTGATCTTGTGAAGGCTGCAGTTCTGCTCGTTTTGGGTTTCTAACACCAAGGTGGTGCAATCATCAATGGTATTTACTTCTTTGTTACATAAGCTGTTTTGGTCCGAGATTATTTGGCATTTGCTTGCGACATACATTTGTTTTCCATCTCTCAATATTCGTCTGGATGGGAGGTGGGGTTGGAAGCATTGGGTACCTGGTTTGGATATTATGGGAATAATTTCATAATACATGTATACTGTATTCTCTACTAGTGGAAGGGATAGAATAAAATGCAAGGTTTGCTTGGTTTTTATGAGTTGAACTTGTAAAAAGCGTTGAATAATATCAAAGTCTTTAGAAAATAAGTTTTCTGAATTTATTTGTGATATTGAGTCCATGAAGACTTTTGGTTTAATAATGCTAGGGTGGTACATTCCATGAGCGGCAAAGGTAATTGCTTCCGTGATTCTAGTTACTAATTCAGTTATTGTTTCCGTTTGATAAATTAAATGGGTGATCAACAAATCAGTTTGATCTTCATAATGATCGTGGCTTATTTGAGCCCATATAACTAATTGGTTAAGTGAAATATTTTTAAGTTTAGTGTAATAATCTTCTAAGGTTTTCGAAGTAACAGAGATTCGTTGTTGATTCAAATGTAGATTACTTTCCATTTGTTGCGTTATCTTATTCATATCATTATCATCTAAATTTCCCGTTATTAATTTAATTACCGACCCGATACCATTTGTAAGACCTCGTTTATGTCTAGTTACAATAAGGTTATCTATCAATGCTTTATTATGGTCAATTAAATATTTTAAACGTTCTAAGCCTACATTAGGTAAGGTTACATTATTATTTCTTATAAATTTATTGTAATTAAAATATAACTGTAATCAGTTCTTTTCTACAACATTTACTGACGATTTGGTATAACTTGTCGTCATTAATAATTACCGCATATTTATTCTTGTTTAAATATTTTACATAATTTAAAAATATACATTGCGCATTATCGAGGGGGATACACCAAACATGATCCGTACCTGCTTCTTTTGTTTTCAATTTACGTAATTCCTGATTACATGATTCTGTAAATATCCTATTCATACGTGGGGGTGGATGCTTGTGACGAATCGGGATTCCTCCATTATCGTCCACATGGCTATGCATGGTGTCGGCGACACTCTGGGCATCCGAAGTGATTTCTACTCGTAACGAGTATTGATCATCACTAACCTCACTATGATGGATCTCTACTCTAGATAATAAGTCGGCTACATGGTTTGTACAGCCACGTTCATTATTCTCCAATAATTCATCAAGTTCGATTATGTCCATTACATGGAATAGTTGAACTTGCTTTGTTGGAGTTTTTTTTTTTTTTCAAAATGCGTCACAACCGTACCTCTATGGGTCGTTATGGTGTGCGCCGTTCGTACCGAAAATTCTTTGTTAATTTAGTTGCAAAAAAAATATATATATATATATGAGTAGAGCCTGAATGATTTGAACTACCAGTATCGATTAAAAATTTATGTTTTATGGAGCTTCTACATATGGAAGTCCATTACAATAAATAAATTAATGAATGTGGTTTAGTTGGACGAGGTTTTTTGGGGATCTTCTTCGTTCGCCCAAAAATCCTGGCCTCCGTGATCACATTGAAATAGCTCCTGTGCCGTACGTCCATTACCCAAGTCTATGACTGGGCCTTTGAACGAGCGTGGCATAGGCGCTGTCCTCATACTAACATCCTCGTTACGGCGTTGTGGGTTTCCTAGATATTTAGAATTATTTTGTTGCGACATGTTATTATTTCGAACCCCGAAATTCTGTCCGGGTTTGTTGTTCGTGAAGTTATTGTGTTGCCACGGTTTATAATTATTATTATTATTAAAATTGGTATGATTCGTTCTATGACCGTTTGGATTATATTGTGGGTTATTAAATGTTCTATTACAGTGGAGTTCACCATGCGCCTCCAACATACGTATCTCAACACACAGGGTGTCGTAATTTTTTGTTAGATTTGCACATTTAATATGTGTGGGTAAAAAATTTAACAACGTATTACGTGCCGTGTCTTTATATGGTTCCATTAGGAGCTGCGCACTCGCTGGTCCATATTGGTCCGAAATTTTAATTTTTATTGAAAATAATATTTGATTCATTTCATGAATCAGGGTTCCGAAATCTCTATTTCCCCGATTGAAGTTAATTAGTTCGGTCTGAAGTAATGTGACCGACTTGTTGTCACCACATTCAATTTTTAACGATTCCAAAATTTTTTCGATATTATTTTCGTGATCGTTCATAAGGATCACATGTAATGCCTTGCCGCGCAATCTCGAAATTACTCTTTCGACATTGCTTGGGGTATTGCCGTTTCGTGCAATGTAACCCCTAGCTGATTTTATAAACAAATTAATATCTTGCGCAGAACCGTCATACTCCAGAATCGACTCTGAGTATTGGAGAGCGGATCTCTCGTTTGGCTGTGCCATTTTATAAAAAGATTTTTTTTTGGATTTTATCTCTAACCTTTTGGATAAGGTAGGGAAAGGATCTATCATACGGATGGGATAGACGAACAATTGAAAAATGTACTTACATGAATGTTGTCGCAGTTAACGATTTTTTTTTTGGTTGGTCCTTCGCGTTGAGGTATTTAAAAACACCTAGGGAGTCCTGGCTACGGCCAAGTTTAACAGCTTCCCCGAATTTTATGACCCACGTACTGGGCGCCAGTTAACTTTTCTTGTTCACTTTGATTCAAATAATTAAACAATATTTGGATTTAATTATCCTTTATTTTATAACATTTAAAATACAACAAGTAACGTACAATTTCAAAAGGAATTATCATGTGAGCAATACGACAAGCAACTGCTTGGATTCACTCGACAAGATAGATTAATTCACTTAGGGTGAGGCAGCCACTTTTATAGCTGTCCTGATTAATCTAATATCTAAAGTTTATTTGGTACAAAACAACAAAATAGTATTATCAGTTACGCAACGGATGTTGACGTTTTGTATTGAGTACATATGCATCGATATAAGACGGAACTAGATAATGTAATCTTATTTGAGAGTTCAATGCACTATTTTATCTACTAGACAAGATGAAGTGAGGAATGAAGTACGGGGCGTCCTGTGTTGTCTTCTTGGAGGTGAAGGTCAGCTGGGGTAGTTAACTGCGGTGACGGCTCTCAACCTAGAGCCAATTACTACAAAATCAATCATTGACCTCTCATTTCCTCTTTCCCACGTATATTGGTGGATACCTTTATGATTTAAAAAGGTATTCGATACAAACAGGTTCCACTCTAAACATACTTCAAGCATTTTGTTTCCCCAAATAAACCTGAGGCTGACTCAAAACCATCCCTTCTAACCCCCACCCACCCATTCAAATCGCCTACCATTATAATCCTTTCATTCATATTTTTTAATCTCATCACGTCGCTCACACCAGTCCAAAAATCATCTTTCACTTCATCGCTTTCAGAGTTGACAGGAGCATAGCATATAACTAAAAACACTCTTGTCAACCCGATTTTGAATCGGTTCCACATTATTCTCGGACTTACACATTCATATAGCAACATACATTCCACCATTCTAGGAGACAGTAATGCTGCAACACCCTGACAAGCCTGTCTGTATCTGGTCTCCCAGACCAGATGACGAGCGTATCATTACGCTGCATTGTACCGCTCCCCCTTTTCATTCGCTCTGTTATACAGAGTACATCCAAACTTTTCCTGACCATCGTATCACATAGTTCATTCATCTTACTTTCTATTCCTCCTCTGACATTCCACGTGCCAATCCGACATTGTTCACGTTCCTTCCTCCTCTTCGCGCTAACGAAGAGTTGGTGGTGTAATGGATAGCGAGTCTCATCGACACCTGTGTCGGCCATTCCCTTCCACGGACTACTTAACTACCCATAACTAAACTTAACATAACGTAATATAATATAGCTTATAACTTAACATAACATAATGTGGCATGGTATAACATTCCTTATCTAACTTATAACTTAAAATAACACTTCATATCATATAATAAACTTAGCATATCATACCTTAACATACATCTCATAACTTATCTACCTTTACATATCCTATCATAAAACACACTAAACTACGCATGTATACAATTACTTAACTAGTGCTAAAACATAACAACAACAAAAAAGTAATATTAAACATAATCCTAAGGCCATAAACTGTCTAACAACTAAAACTTCTACCCACTATCACTTGATTAATTCAACTTAATACTAATGATAATTTCTTCAAAAGATGGATATTCACTTTGTGGCGTCATTTTTAATAAATGATTTAAAATTTATTTTGTATTCACCACTTTAATATACACATATCACTTTATTAATATAACATATCGTACATGTTTCGAACAAATACAACCGGTTTACAAATGGACAAATTTGAAAGTTTAGAAATCAGAAAAAGCGTTAATAGTGAATTAAAATTAATTAATAATCTTTTTTCTTTAAATAGCTGTCTCTTGAATTTATTTTCATATTAATATTAATAATAAAACATATATATATTTTTTTAAATTTCTAATCTAAATTTGTTTTTCAATGTTTTATAATATTTTTTGATTAATTACTTACCTGCTTTAATTTGTTTATGTTTATAATTTGTCTATTCTTAGATTATTGTGTTCTATATTTTATCATTTGTCTTTACTTGACATTATATTTGTTTTAGTATTCTATATATTCCTGATGACGAAAGCATCGCTTTCGAAACACGTAGATATGTGTACATTAATAAAGTGGTGAATACAAAATAAATTTTAATTAATTTATTAACACTAATGATTAGTAAACATTTATTTATTCTTACATTGGAGCAACATTGTCAATATTGTCGGTGTTTTAACGTGACTATTATTTTCCAATTAAAACTGCAAGGGACCATTTACAACTGACTCCGGGTACTGGATATAGCTCATCCACAACATCCACCCCTCCTTTTGTAAAGTTGTATAATGTTATGTGTTCACTGCATTCATAACTTTCTGGAACGTGACCAGAGCAATTCTGTGGTACAAAATTATATTTCAGCATATTAGTAACCCTATATATAATACAAATACTCGTATACTAGAGCACACTTACAATACTCGTCTCAATTTTAATGAAACATTAATGGTTCCTAAGCATACAAACAAATATGGACAAAGAACTTTAGATCACATGATTCCTAGCTGTTTAAATATATTGCTTGCTGAAATAATTAAAAAAAAATGTATTAATAGTAAACCGTGAATAAATAATTTTTAGATAATTAGGAAAGATTGTTTTATGTACAGTCTGACATTTAAAGGTATAAAAAAATTGAGGGCTCTGTGGTCGTTCAAAAGGTTTTAAATGGTAACAAGAATATGTATTATTTAATTTAAAATGATGTCACAAAATGAATTTACAGTTATTGAAGATGTATATATTTACTTTATACAAACGGTGTTCATAAATGTGAATAGAAAGATGGAATGAGGAAGATATTAAATAAATACTTAATTTGTAGTAATTTAAAAAATATTTATTAAAACAAAAAATGTTACTAAGAGAATGTGTAAGTAAGAGTGCGCTAAGTAAAGAGTTCCAACAGAAGACCAGGGTCCAGGGGGCACTCATTAAGCTAGAATTTGGAGCACATGCTCTAAGGATGAGAAGGAGGATAGAATTTAATTAGGCGGTAAACATGGAAACCTAGAGTCAATATAAGATTAATAATAATAATCGGACCATTTCTATAGCGCCGCTTTTGTGAGAAATCACCTCAGGGGCGCTGTACAAATATTACTTCCTGTTCTTATATTATTGTAGGATAGATAGGATAGGAATAAAGGAATGGATTGAGCGTTGGTTTTAATTTCTTGCTTCCTGCTTGTTTTTATTTCCCGCTTCTCCTTGTTTCAGTTTCTAGCTTCCCGCATTTATTTTGTGGTTTTTTTCTTCTCACCGCTTCTCGCTTCTTCTTCTTACTTCTCGAGGTCCAGGGGGCACTGATAAACATTCTGATAATTTGTAGAAATTTCTAAAAAAATTATTTTAAAAAAAAACATTTAGTTACTAAGAGAAAGTGTAAGTGAGAAACTAAGTAACTGTGCGCTAAGAAAGAGAATCCCGCCAGGAGTTACTGATTAAAATTCTGATAATTTGCAGTCATTGAAAAATATTTATAATAACATTTTTTCTTCTTGCTTCTTCATGTTTCACTTTCTAGCTTTCCGCTCCCCGCATTTATGTTTTGGTTTATTCTTCTCGCCGCTTCTCGATTTTTCTTCTTGCTTCTCATTTTCAGCTTCCCGATGTTTCATGCTTCCCGCTTCCGTTTTCCCGCTTCCAGCTAAAAAAAAAAAAATTGACCATCTAAATTATATTAAAAAAACAACAACAAAATATGACTTGAGTCGTTATTCTTCTGGACGTTTTTGTTTACAATAAACTGTCAAATGAAGCCTCACCTCAAATATGAATGTACCTTGCAATTGTTTAAAAATCAGCATAAATCCACAAAAATATTATTTAAATACATACGAAATTGACGAAATTTGTCAACAGACCATTATAAGTTGCCAGTCATTTCAGCAGTGGGTTTGTAAACGTCTTCAAAGTTAGAGTCTTAGCGTCTCGGTTTCTTAGAGTGAAATTCAGCTAAACGGCGCCGGAATACACAGTAAATAACCTCCCTCGTTCGTCTATTTATTTTAAGTGATTTGTTACTATTGATAAATAACTAAAGCAAACATAATGATAGATTTTGCTTAGATAAATTATAGTGTCATTGAGGTTATTGTGCTTTTTGAAAAATAACAATGAAATGTCAGACCTTGGTGTTGCCATAGAAATGACATGCTTAGTTCCAAATTTATTATTTGTCAAGAATATTCTGCCAGGCTCCACGATTTATTATTGTCATATATCTTTTAGTTTATATTTTTGTTGAAATATTTATGTTTTAATTTTATTACATATGTTTTTATTTTATATAGATATGTATTTGGCAACTGTAAATTTAGTATAAGGTTTTGAATAACAAGCTCCCGTTAGACAAACTATTAAAAAGCAATTTATATTTATATTTTTGTGAATAGACTTAATTTTTTTTAAATTCGCTCTAAATATTTGCGTCATTTTAGTTGTTTTCGTGTTCTTCTAATTCTTCTAGCCACGATTCAATCAATGTATAAAACACACGATTAGCTATGTACTTTTATGGCTATTTACTTGATATTGGTACACTCTAGAACTGTATCCGTGGATGTCAACGCCAATCGCATTTGATAAAACCCACCGCAACCGCACCGATACATACTATTACAAGTACTATTCTATTTATTTTGGTCCGTCGTCAAGCAACAAATATGCTCGCTGATCTTTTAATAATAATAATAATAATAGTTGGATGATTTGTATAGCGCCGTTTTTGTGAAAAATCACCTCAATTTTATCTATAATCTCACTACAAATAATATAAGTTAAATAATAAGTTAAATAATATAGTTTAAGTCTGTCTCGTTGAGGCATATCGTGTGTATTTTGTTTTCAATGCTATTTGCGCAAACTAAAAATAGACATTCTATAAATAAAGCACAGTTATTCGGTGTGATTATGCTGTACTACCTGCATCGTGATCCGGGGGTTCTCAACCCCGGGAGATTGTGTAGACACTTGAGTATATATGTTTACTCTAATCATAGCCACTGTAGACAAACCTGCCCTTCTCAACCTGTGGAGCTCGTATGCTTACACCGTGCTCCGGGGATCTCAACTCGAGGAGGTCGTGTAGACAAACCGGCCCCGTCAACATGGGAAGCTCGTACGCTAACTTTGCTAATACCGCGCTTCAGAGGTTCTCAACCCTCTCGAGCTTGGGTGTGGTTAAGATCCTTGACTACGAGTTCGCGGGTTCAAATCCCGGCGTGCGCAAGTTAATTTTATTAACTTTGGGTTATTATTCAAAAAGTAGGTAAAAAACATGGGGTTTTTTATTACATTTCGCAATAACAAAACGTGTTTACAATATACCGACTTGTGTATGGGAGAGACGAAAATACCCGAACACATCCGTTAGCTTCGGCTGACCTCGAAATACTCAACGAGATGACGCAGGAGCAAACTTGACGTGTACGAATGTTTTGTGGATTTTTGTACCTGAACGTACGGGATACGGCTTGTTGCGTTCGGACGATATCTCGTATGGGTAGGGCGGTTAAGTTAATTTGCATAATTTCAAAATTATATATAGTATATTTGCGACTCATACTTTCAGTATCGCTCTGATAAATCATCCAGAACCGTTCCCTCCCCTGCCCCTACCTTCAGCCTCACAACATGCGCCAATCGGGAAACCCATAGACCCACTGGCTTCCGACGACTGGGAGCAGTTGAGAATCGAACCCGCCCGTGTGGTTGCGAGTATTCTGCCACCGAGCCACAGTTGCTACGCTATACAGTATCATTATACTATGATTATAAAAGCATTAGTTGATTTATCGAAGCAATTAATTAGAACCTGCCTCGCGATAATGGGGCAGCTGGGACTTGGAAAAAACCTTTTTAATAAAATCTATAATGTTACAAATATTTTTGTTTTTTCCGTGAAAAACTTTTTTGACGATCGTTCAGTGCACACTAATGTTGCCAGTGCAATATAAGATGTAGTTATTCCATGTTATGGGACACTAGGGAATAATTTGTGCGCCTCTTCAGAGATTCCACTTATGTTTCTTTGCACAGTATGAACATATAGCAGATCCGGCGATGCATGTTTGATATGCCCAAGGAGTGCGTTCACATACTACTTCTAACTGTCCGGGGCCAACAGACGGTCGGTTGTCACGTTTTCAATACATTCTGTTATCATAGGCGAAACAGCTGTATAAAGCATTCGTTGAATTCCTCTAATGAATTATGCAAGTATCTACTAGAAAGGGAAATGTTTGAGAAACTTGGGTTTATGTCGACGCCACCTTGGCGATTTTCCTGATTATGTAAAGAGAACAGAACAAAAACGACTAACATCTGTACTGCCTGTGGCTCTGCCTGTGCCTGTGCCTGTGCCTGTGCCTGTGCCTGTGCCTGTGCCTGTGCATGTGCATGTGCCTGTGCCTGTGCATGTGCCTGTGCCTGTACCTGTGCATACTGCAAAGTGCAGAATGGAACAAATATGCATTGTTTACATTCTAAAGCTGGGCGTTTTCATCGCACAAATCGGCGCATTTTCTTTTCATTAGCCACGGGTACCATTATTACTTTTAACACTGCTTTCAACAATACAGGTACCTAAACTCTGTTCATCCTAAGATCGACACGTAAGCGCGCATCTCCTGCCCCTTCCCCCACTACTTACTCCACGATTTTTTTTTACAGTAGGCTGTGAGGGAAATAATTTCCCTCAAGGTCTATATCATCTTTGGGGGTGCTGTGTGGAGGGTCTTTTAGAGGATGGGAAGGAGTGAACTCGGGTCTTGAAAAGACCCATGTTGTAGGAGGGAGGAAACACAGAGGCCGGCAGATAATTCCACAGCCGAGCTGTTGAACACAAGAACGAGTCGTAGAAGCGACCCGTTCTCATGTGACAAATGTCAACCTTGTGGAAATGTTCGTGCCGAGGGGATCAATGACGCTAGTTCATCGGAGCATCTTCTATTAAAATACCGGTAGATCACGGACAGAATTCCCACCTGACGTCTGTGCTCCAAAGAATGCAATCAGTTTGTTAAGATAGGCCAGTGGTCGGCAAACTGCGGCTCTTTGGCCCCTCAAGTGCGGCTCAGCCACAAATGTGCGTGACCGACACCCCGTTCGTCCGGTCGGTTGGTCCCACAGGTCATGGAATATAAAGAGATAGGCCTTGTACCATTTTTACAACGGGATCTAATCTCGCCTTTTCGACAAAATATAAAAAAGAATAATTGTGAAATGTCGATACGTTAGCCTTTGTTAAAAAAAACTATTAATGGTACTGTAACAGAATTATTTTTTTCTCCCTTTAATGTTGACATTGGCAACTTTGAAATCTAATTACTGGATTTAAAAAACAAACAAATATGGATCTCTAAATTTGGATGTCTTTGTGCTGATATGGAAATGTTGGAGAAAAAGATAGGTGAACTTATTTCACAGCACAAGTGGTCTGCTTTGAAAGACCTGGAGAAGGAAGACATGATGATGTTTAACACCTGGAATAGTATTCCTGAATCATATGATCAGTTGATAAAACTAGCGTTTTGCTGTTCTTTCCCCTTTTGGTTCTATATATTGATGCGACCAATCTCTTTCGAGCATGAATCTTATCAGGAATAGAATGAGAAATCGTATAATTAAACTTAAAAACAACTACATACAAACCTGACTTATCCAAACTTTCCAAGGAGACGTAAAGCCATTGTTCACATCATTAAGTGTTTGTCATTCATTGTCATGATTTAATTTTACTTACAATTAACTTTTTATCAATAAATAAGATCATTAGTAAGTATGATGTCAGGTTTTATCCAATGTACCTATAGTTTAATTAGAAATTAACACTTTAATTAAAGTTTATTGAGTTAATGAACAGTGTATTAGCTAGTTTTACGTTTAACAAATTTGGTTTTCGAAAGAAATCTCAATCGTTGTACTGTTGATACTGTGGATAGGTGAATCTATCGAACGGACCGCCCGTTTCTGCACAGAGTCAAGGGTTTTTTTTCAGATATTTTGGGGATCCCGACCAAAGGTGGCTGCCAAATTCTACAGTGTGGCGCACTTGCGATTTGTACACGATCACCAGTTGTGTACTTGGTACCAAATTACTACATTCAAACCCTGCATTTAAATAAAAATACGTTTTTATTAAAATGCTGTGGTACTTACCCTTAAACACAATTTGTTTACAAATTCTACAGTGTGGCGCACTTGCGATTTGTACACGATCACCAGTTGTGTACTTGGTACCAAATTACTACATTCAAACCCTGCATTTAAATAAAAATATGTTTTTATTGAAATGCTGTGGTACCTACCCACAAACACAATTTGTTCACAAATTCTACAGTGTGGCGCACTTGCGATTTGTACACGATCACCAGTTGTATACTTGGTACCAAATTACTACATTCAAACCCTGCATTTAAATAAAAATATGTTTTCATTAAAATGCTGTGGTACCTACCCACAAACACAATTTGATTTATTGATATATTATAACGATTTATTTTACTGCTGGCGGTACATTATTTAAAACTCGGGTTGGTTTATTACCTTCTGGAAGATGGATTACAATGTGTTTTTTTACTGATTTTTTTTTTTTAATATACACCATACACCCCCCCCCCCCCCACGGGGAGCAGTTAACTTATATTATATGTTATGGTGTCCACATAATATGGTTATTGTTAAAATTTATTCGTTATTACATGTAAACCGGACAATTAAATCATTAGTAATATTCATTATTACACTCTGAGCTCCTGAAACTTTAAGTCTCCGAGTGCCATCTCGGTGCCTACGTTGCTGACGATTTCCTCTCTCCCTCACATTCAATGAATGCAGGCGTTCTACAGAGACTCAATTATCTGCGCACTAATACATCGTTACGCGGGTGACAGTAGTCTGTGATACTCCACCAAACTTTTGAATACCTTGATTTCATAAATAGATAGTGGGAGTTTCACATTGGCATGACACTATTGTCATAATCCAAGAAAAAGATCATTTGTAATAGCAAACCAAAGTCCAGTTGAAATATTTTGTCCGGCTCATAGGGACCAACCTTAAAGATAAAGTCCTCACATTTTGAAGATCTTGCTTATAACTTACTTGACTGTTGTTCGTTGCAGGTGTGCATCTGTCGGTGGCGATAGTGGAGTGGGAGGGGGGCGGGGCGGCATGGGGCGCGCGGGGGGGCTGGCGCTGCTGCTGGCGCTGCTGCTGCTGGCGCGCCCCGCCACCCCCGCCCGTACGCGCCTCACCGTAGGCTACCTCACGGCCGCCAAGGGCACCCTGCGCGACCGCCAGGAGCTCGCCATCTCGGGGGCGCTCACCATGGCCCTGAATGAGGTACGTCACATACTAATACGTGCTAGATTGGGGAAGGCGCTTTTACTGCTAGCGCACCCCGCCTCACCGTAGGATACCTCACGGCCGCCAAGGGCACCCTGCGCGACCGCCAGGAGCTCGCCATATCGGGGGCGCTCACCATGGCCCTGAATGAGGTACGTTACATACTAATACGTGCTAGATTGGGGAAGGCGCTTTTACTGCTAGCGCACCCCGCCTCACCGTAGGATACCTCACGGCCGCCAAGGGCACCCTGCGCGACCGCCAGGAGCTCGCCATATCGGGGGCGCTCACCATGGCCCTGAATGAGGTACGTTACATACTAATACGTGCTAGATTGGGGAAGGCGCTTTTACTGCTAGCGCACCCCGCCTCACCGTAGGATACCTCACGGCCGCCAAGGGCACCCTGCCCGACCGCCAGGAGCTCGCCATATCGGGGGCGCTCACCATGGCCCTGAATGAGGTACGTCACATACTAATACGTGCTAGATTGGGGAAGGCGCTTTTACTGCTAGCGCACCCCGCCTCACCGTAGGATACCTCACGGCCGCCAATGGCACCCTGCGCGACCGCCAGGAGCTCGCCATATCGGGGGCGCTCACCATGGCCCTGAATGAGGTACGTTACATACTAATACGTGCTAGATTGGGGAAGGCGCTTTTACTGCTAGCGCACCCCGCCTCACCGTAGGATAACTCACGGCCGCCAAGGGCACCCTGCGCGACCGCCAGGAGCTCGCCATATCGGGGGCGCTCACCATGGCCCTGAATGAGGTACGTCACATACTAATACGTGCTAGATTGGGGAAGGCGCTTTTACTGCTAGCGCACCCCGCCTCACCGTAGGATAACTCACGGCCGCCAAGGGCACCCAGTTCAATATTATATAAATTTCCATAAATAGAAATCGATTTTCTAATCTGCCATAACACACAGCGACCGTTGGTGCGTCATTGTGAAATATAATATATAATTTGTTATCTACGAAATAGACTAAACCATCATGTATAGATGAACCTTATCCACCCGATATCCTAAATAAACCCGTGTTTTAATAACACACTATCAGCGATATTGATTATACTGTAAATATGTATAATATCGTATTCCGTGTCATCATTTGCCTTTCAATCATTCCATTAAAAGGGAACGTTGTACTTTGTTCAGAAACCCTCTCAATCTGGATCAGCTGGGTGTAGATAAACTATTCCGTATATTGACCAAGTATTTAATATACAACAGTTCTATTTACTTATATGCTGTCGGAAAGAAGTATTTGGGTAGATTAATAATGCGTGTTTATCAAGTATTCCATACAATTCGTACAAGATGAAGGAATAATATGAACATATGTTCCAAGCTAGTAAACCAAAATCGCGGGTTTCCTAAGATACAGGCTTTTGGGAAGCGACCAGATTATTTAACGATTATTTAATGTTTACGTGTTAAGATAAACAACGACCCCGAGCTGCTGCCGGACGTGGAGCTGGTGATGCGCTGGAACGACACGAAGGGCGACACGGTAATCGCTACGCGCGCCATCACCGACATGGTCTGCGACGGAGTCATCGCCTTCTTCGGGCCCGAGGAGTACTGCTACGTGGAGGCCATCGTATCGCAGTCCCGCAACCTCCCCATGATATCATACGTGAGTGTCGCAACAAACACAACTTGTCATATGCACCTGAACTTGTTTTCGAGATGAATCCTATTGTGAGACGATCTGAAAATGTTCAAAACAGAACACATATTTATTTGCTTGCAGTGAAAATTTTAATGTAAAATTAACCATATAATATTTAGGGAATACTTTACCCAATTTAGATGAGCAGGAAAAGTTACAAAATTATGTACTTACTAATTTGTATGTTAAAATTATAATAGTGTATCACATAAATACCTACCAGTAAACAAATACTCGTATATTATTATGAATTCAGTTGCCCTGTCCAATGTGAATATAATGAAGTTATTATTTTACAGAAATGTTCTGATTATAGAGCATCTACAATTCCTACATTTGCGAGAACAGAGCCTCCAGATTTGCAGGTAATTACTCAATTTGATATTTTTAAAGATAAATTAAGTCAGCTTGCTGTAACTTCTTTAGCAACAGAATCCAAGTTATGATGTTTTTTGGTAAATTAAGTCAGCTTGCTGTAGCTTCTTTAGCAACAGAATCCAAGTTATGATGTTTTTTGGTAAATTAAGTCAGCTTGCTGTGGCTTCTTTAGCAACAGAATCCAAATTATGAAGTTTTTTGGTAAATTAAGTTAGCTTCCTTAGCAATAGAATCCAAGTTATGATGTTTTGGTAAATTAAGTCAGCTTGCTGTAGCTTCCTTAGCAATAGAATCCTAGTTATGGTGTTTTGGTCCACCATCCAAGTTATGATGTTTTTTGGTAAATTAAGTCAGCTTGCTGTAGCTTCCTTAGCGATAGAATCCAAGTTATGGTGTTTTGGTCCACCATCCAAGTTATGATGTTTTTTGGTAAATTAAGTCAGCTTGCTGTAGCTTCTTTAGCAACAGAATCCAAGTTATGATGTTTTTTGGTAAATTAAGTCAGCTTGCTGTAGCTTCCTTAGCGATAGAATCCTAGTTATGGTGTTTTGGTCCACCATCCAAGTTATGATGTTTTTTGGTAAATTAAGTCAGCTTGCTGTAGCTTCCTTAGCGATAGAATCCAAGTTATGGTGTTTTGGCCCACCATCCAAGTTATGATGTTTTTTGGTAAATTAAGTCAGCTTGATGTAGCTTCCTTAGCAATAGAATCCAATTTATGATGTTTTAGTAAATTATCTCAGCTTGCTGTAGCTTCTTTAGCAATAGAATCCAAGTTATGCTGTTTTGGTCCACCATCCAAGTTATGATGTTTTTTGGTAAATTAAGTCAGCTTCCTTAGCAATAGAATCCAAGTTATGATGTTTTAGTAAATTATCTCAACTTGCTGTAGCTTCTTTAGCAATAGAATCCAAGTTATGATGTTTTTTGGTAAATTAAGTCAGCTTGCTGTAGCTTCTTTAGCAACAGAATCCAAGTTATGATGTTTTAGTAAATTATCTCAACTTGCTGTAGCTTCTTTAGCAACAGAATCCAAGTTATGATGTTTTAGTAAATTAAGTCAGCTTGCTGTGGCTTCCTTAGCAATAGAATCCAAGTTAGGATGTTTTAGTAAATTAAGTCAGCTTGCTGTAGCTTCCTTAGCAATAGAATCCAAGTTATGATGTTTTTTGGTAAATTAAGTCAGCTTCCTTAGCAATAGAATCCAAGTTATGATGTTTTGGTAAATTAAGTCAGCTTGCTGTAGCTTCCTTAGCAACAGAATCCGAGTTATGATGTTTTTTGGTAAATTAAGTCATCTTGCTGTAGCTTCCTTAGCGATAGAATCCAAGTTATGATGTTTTGGTAAATTATCTCAGCTTGCTGTAGCTTCCTTAGCAACAGAATCCGAGTTATGATGTTTTTTGGTAAATTAAGTCAGCTTGCTGTAGCTTCCTTAGCAACAGAATCCGAGTTATGATGTTTTTTGGTAAATTAAGTCATCTTGCTGTAGCTTCCTTAACGATAGAATCCAAGTTATGATGTTTTGGTAAATTATCTCAGCTTGCTGTAGCTTCTTTAGCAATAGAATCCAAGTTATGATGTTTTTTGGAAAATTAAGTCAGCTTGCTGTAGCTTCCTTAGCAACAGAATCCAAGTTATGATGTTTTTTGGTAAATTAAGTCAGCTTGCTGTAGCTTCCTTAGCAACAGAATCCGAGTTATGATGTTTTTTGGTAATTTAAGTCATCTTGCTGTAGCTTCCTTAGCGATAGAATCCAAGTTATGATGTTTTGGTCCACCACCCAAGTTATAATGTTTTTTTAGTAAATTAAGTCAGCTTGCTGTAGCTTCCGTAGCAATAGAATCCAAGTTATGATGTTTTGGTAAATTAAGTCATTATTTTCAGGTGACTAAATCTGTGATATCGCTGCTCAGGTACTACCGCTGGGAAAAGTTCTCCATCATTCACGACGAGCGCTGGCAGAAGGTGGCGCTGAACTTGGAGAACCACGCCAAGCAGAACAACATGACGGTGAACCACCTGCGCGAGGCGCTGGACGAACACAAGTGCTGCGAGCTGCAGCGCCTCTGCTGCAACGGCGGCTACTGGTACCAATTCATTCAAGAGACCAAGAACAGGACTAGGAGTGAGTCTTTTACTCTTTCAGTCTTTCAAATCATACACACATGAAGCTTCTCACCTACGACCAGCTCTCCAGCGCTAAGATGCACTGAACTTTGATTATTGATGATTCTTTGTAGCTATCTCTAAACCGACCACGTTGAAGAACCCATCTTCTTTTAGGCTTAAGGCTCGGCAAAACAGAATTTCTTTTGATGTATTACAAATATTCCTTAAAAACTGCAGGTTTTATGCACTTAAAAAAATATTTTTTAAAATGATCTCTGATCAGTCAACAGGCTGAAAATGTAATTATATGAAATTCCCTCGATGGAAAAAAATCGCTAAGTATGCTCCGAAAATTTAAAAAAGGGTTTGTTCTGTTATTTAACATGTTATATGGGTTTCTTTAAATGTTACTTGTCTTGAGATTTTTCTTAAATATGTCGTGTTTTATTAATATTTTTAGAATTGTCACTTAGGTCCATTTATTCTAAACGCATCTCATATTGGTGGGCTCTTTCTGTCTTTCGAATGATCATATCTACCTTTCAACAGCGGTCAGTCGGGATTCAGAGCCCATGCTAGACAGACCTCTTGCCTAAGTCTAAATTTAAAAGACTAATGCGGGCCTTAATCTTTTTGGTATTTTTTTTAATTTTTGCAGGTTACATTTTTATGTTGTGTAACTCGTTTTATTCACCCCTATTCAGAATCAACAAAAACAATAAAGCTCTTCACTTACCGAATAATTCTCCTAACAGCCCAATCGTAGGAACGAAATTCGGTCGGTAAGTGATGAGTGCCTGTACACATATTGCACGATATTTACTTATGATTTAACCCCTTGGGACGTTGGGATTCAACTCAATTAGCTAAAATAAATTCAGGGGTTAATGCTAGAAATGCAATTTTTATATTTCTTATTATTTAATCGCCCAGAGGGCTTTTACACACAAATACATCATTTTCTAATCGCATAAAAAAAAAATAAAAAACATGCACAAAAGTTAATTAAACTTGAGAATTAAATATAAGAAAAAAGAAAAAATTGCACCAAAGCTATACGTACACAGGAATAAAAAGGAATATTAACATTAATAACAAATAAGTAAATACAGTATAACCCCGTATTTACGTTCCCGGAATTCACGTTTACCTGCCAATTGCGTGTATTTTTTTCTGTCCCGAGGTATTTCAGTTCATTTAATACCCGCATTTACGTTTTTTTTTCCGGCGATTTACGTCCTAAATATTCAAAATATGCGAGTTACGCGCGCTTGACAATGATTGAGTCGTGACATTCGAACGGTGTAAGGTGATTGGAGGGAAAACTCCGTGTCTTTAAAACGGTGTACGGTGATTGGTGGGCGAACTCTGTATCTTTAGAACGACGCACGGTGATTGGTCGGCGAGCTACATATTTCATATTGCTTTCGGTTCGATTATTATTCATTTTTACGTCCTCATTCTTTCAAACACATAATGTCTAACCAAAGGAATGCTTTGTCAGTTCAAGAGAAAGGGAACATTCTCGGAAAAGTGAATAAACACGTTTGCTCACGCGTTTTGCTGGGCCGAAATTTAGGAATACCCATTACTACTTTGGCCACAATCATCAATAACCGCGAATCTATTGAAAAAAGCGTTATTCAATGTGGACCCGGGGCGAAAAAACGTATGTACATCAAAGCGTTGGAGTACGAAAAAATGGAGGAGATTTTAAAAGAATGGTTTGTCAATGCGCGGGGCAGTAATATTCCCGTCGGCGGTACAATTATTCGTGAAAAGGCACTGCGTATCGCGAATCGACTAAATATTGAAGGATTTACTGCATCAAATGGATGGATTGATCGTTTTAAGAAGAGGCACAATGTGGTCTACAGATCAATTTGTGGAGAATCGCAAAGTGTTGATTTGGACATTGCTGAAAATTGCCTACATTAATTGCAGACTACGCTCCCAGAGATATTTTCAATGCCGATGAGACTGGGCTGTTATTCAACGTTCTACCTTCTAAGACTTTCAGCTTCAAGCCTGTCATGGAGGAAAATTAAGCAAGGTTCGTCTCACTGTTCTCTTGATTCCAAATTCAGATGGCAGTGAGAAGCTTCCCCCGTTAGTGATTGGGAAATCTGCAAAACCCCGCTACTTCAAAAATGTCAGGACATTGCCGACAAAATATGCAGCCAATAAAAAAGCCTGGATGACATCAATCTTATTTGGAAAGCAGCTTACTGCATTAGACGATTTGATGGGAGTAAAAAATCGAAAAATATTGCTATTCCTCGACAGGTGCCCAGCTCACCCCACAAACTTGACTTTGAGGAACATTCAGTTGGCATTTTTTTCTCCTGACTGTACAAGTGAACTGCAACCCCTGGATTTAGGGATAATTCAGGCATTCAAGCACTACTATAGAAGAAACTTGGTACAGAAGTTATAGTGTCAGTTAGAACGAGGTGAGGACCCCAACAAATTTAAGATGTCCATTTTAGATGCAATGCATTATACCGTTAAGGCACGGGGTGAAATAACCGACTCTACCATCAAGAATTGTTTCCGGAAAGCTGGGATATACAAGGAGCAGGATGAAGACGTACCCAGTACCCAGGAAATATCCAGTGTGATGTTATAGAAGGCTGGGAAAGGATTTCAGACCAACTCCTGGAGGATTATGTAAACCAATGTTATGACATCAGACTTGGTGGAAGTTGACGACATTGTTGACAGTCATTTAACACCAGCAGACTTTTCTGCTGAAGAACTGTCCGATGAAGAAGAGGTTGATATTCCAACAAAAGAAGAAGCAATGAGGTTCATCGAGGGTTTAAAAACCTACTTTACTTTTAAATGTTTATATAGTCTTGAAAGAGAATTGCATAATAAAAACACAAAAATGTAACAAACTAACATTTTTTTAATAAAAAATAAAATATAATTTCAATAAAAATATTTTTTGACTGTTGTTTTTTAATAAAACGTTGTTTTACAGAAACATAAAATTTAATGTTCTTTTTTTCAATACCCCCCTTTTACATTTTCCCTCCAATAACGTTTTTTTTGGTCCCTTAAAAAACGTAAAATAGGGGTTATGGTATACTGTAATGGAAAAAGTTTAGTTAACAATAATTTTTAAACTAGGTAGAAATAATTAATTCATACTTTTTTTGACATTTGCCAAGCTTAGATTATTGTCAAATACATCCATATCATTTAAGTATTTGTTACCAAGACTGTAAGCGTTGAATTGGGGAATGCAAACTGTAGTTGGAACGCGATATACATATGTAAAATGTTAATGTTTGTCTTGCAGTTCGTTTAGGTATGAATAGGTTGATTAAATGCGGGAGTTCAGAACAATCGAATTTACAATTTAATAGTTTTAATAAAGGGTTAGTTTTCTAAAGTTTGAATTTTTACAATATTAATTAACGATGAGTAGTTTGTACTCTAAAGGTATGTTAACTTTAAAATTTATGAAACATAAAAATTTTCTTCGAACATACATACATGTGTGTCAAATGTATGATGTAATATTCAGGATAGGCAACCTTATTGTAAAATATTTCAAAAAATACTTTTTTATACACGTTAGATAAGCCAATATCATTCATATGAACCTCTAGTGTACCGATATTGCCCATCCGACACGTAAAGTTTGTATCCGTTGAACGCCGGCGTATCCGATTAGCAACGTAAAAACACTTTCTTTTCTTATATATGTAGAATATAAGTAGTCAGTCTGGGGAAACTGCTTATGATAGACATTATCTGGTAAGACGGTACAATTTACAAAAACATCGTTTTTAAAAAACAGGTTATTATTTTTGGTGGAATTCCATTTAATACTTTTTTTTTATTTTAAAACCTTTGTAACTTTCTTCCACGTTTTTTTATTTTCGACCGGACCGTTCCACCCTATCGCGGGCATCTTCAGACTGGTATTTTGAAACGAAATGTATAGTATACATATCAATTTATAAGCAATGGACTATGCTTACTGTGTTAGTAGTAGGAGATTTTCAAGTATTGTCAGGTTATTTCTAATCCGGGAATATTTGTATTCCCTTTTATAAAAGAAAGCCATATTTTGTGGGTAATTACTACAACTAGGAGTTACACCCAAAAACAATGCCTTTATTTCCTCAGTAAATATAGTTAATTTACGCTGATGCTGATTTCGGAGTTGCCTAGTTGTAGTAATTACCCTGCGATATAATATAATTAGTTTCATACTTCTATCAGAGTCTCAAAAGTCTTTCAGTAAGTTCAATCCTGTGGTACAAAATTATATTTCGTCACATTAATAACCGTATATATAATACAAATAGACTAGAGCACCAATTTTAATGAAGGATTAATGGTTCCTAAGCATACAAACAAATATGGACAAAGAACTTTAGATCACATGATTCCTAGCTGTTTAACCTTCCAGCGGGCGCGCTGAGTAATTTCCCATGAGCGAGCGCTTGTCGTAAATTTTACGTCATCAAGTTTTCTCTATGTAAATGGTGTTTTCTTTATATAAATGTTAGGGAATAGCGTTAAGGTTATGAAAAATGATAAATTACGGTATTTTAAAAAATATGTATATGACTTTCTTAAACAAAAACGAAATAACACTCTAAATATGTTACTATTTCAAAACAAATATTTTATCAAAACAATTTCAAAACAAAATATTTTATCGACCTGTAAAGGACTGGCAATGGCAACACTTCATTGATGCTGTTCTTCTGCAGTGCACATGATTGACAAACACCTCGTTTTTGAGGGCTTCTTTTTTCTTCTTCTGGTATCGGTTCAACTTCCCGACCGTAATTCACTCCTGCGATAAATGTTTGACATTTGATCGAAAGATAAGATGCTCTTTCATCATGGTCAATGCCAATTTTTTTTAGGAAAATTCTTCGATGCTTTGGAGCCTTTCCTGGACATGCAAATTTGTATAAAATTTGAGCATATATGCGGCCAATATTCATTATAGTGTGTAAAACTACACACGGCCATCTCTTTGTAATTCTAGAGACCGAGTAAGCGGCATACATTTTGTCAACTGTATCCACTCCACCTTTGGTTTCGTTGTAGTCCAATATAACTTGAGGCCTTCTGGTGACAGGATCCATTTCGTTGTCGTCATGTAATGTTGAGAGTAATATTACAGATTTATTTTTCCGAGGTAGATAGGAAAGCATCATTTTTTCCTTTTGGAAACCAAAAAGAGTGGATCCAATAGCTCTGCTTTTGTCCGGCAAGAATTCTTTTGGGATTTCTGCTTTGTTCTTTTTTATTGTGCCCCGGTAGCACTTTCTTCAGCTTGTTGCTTGATTTCTATTTCTGAAAACTCGCTGTCACTCGAGGGAAAGTAAGTCTCATCAACTTCATAATGGAACACGTCTAAAAAAAAAATAAAATAAAGTACTTTATTTAATATACTTACACTTTAAGGCGCGTGTCGTAAAATTTACGCTTAACGGAAATTTCCAAATATCAATGAATAACAAAAACTTCTAAGCACACCGGGTACGTCTGTAGTTTAGAGAGACACTGACCGTCGAATAGCTCGGAGCTCGATGATTGATACTAAGTGGTGAAAGTGGGGGAAGCGATAAGGAGTATTTGTCGTAAATTTTACGACAGCGCGCCCGCTGAAAGGTTAAATATGTTACCCGCTGAAATAAAAAAAACTGTATTAAAACTAAACAGTTAATAAATATATTGAAAACTTGGCTAGCTGGAAGCTATTTATGTTAGATAATAAGGAAATAATATTTTATGTTTGATTTATTGTTGTCGTTTATGTTTTTATTTTTAAAAAAAAATTTATAGATTTTTGTAGAAATATTTTTGAGTAAGATTCTTGAGAAATATTTATATTTTAAGTTTGTTGCATATGTTTTTATTTTATATAGATATATATCTATCTATTTTGTAACCTTAACTGTAAATAAATTTAGTGTCTTGAATAACAAGCTCCCGTTAGACAAACTACAAGAAAGTAGTTTATAAGGACTTTTTGCATTTGTATTTTTTCTCTTGTAAAAATGAAAAGTTCCATTCTCAACAGTTTTGGTAGCTATTACATTCTAATGTTTTTGTTATAGAAAGGCATTGTGCAGGCAGAGTGCCAATACGAAATGCTGTTCCAACAGCTCTTGACCATTAAATCACTATGAACTGAATGAAACCCTATGAAGATATATTTAACAATGAGCTGTAATTGTCACCAGTTTGTTTGCTAATGTTTTTGTTATAGAAAGGCATTGTGCAGGCAGAGTGCCAATACGAAATGCTGTTCCAACAGCTCTTGACCATTAAATCACTATGAACTGAATGAAACCCTATGAAGATATATTTAACAATGAGCTGTATTTGTCACCAGTTTGTTTGCTGATGTTTTTGTTATAGAAAGGCATTGTGCAGGCAGAGTGCCAATACGAAATGCTGTTCCAACAGCTCTTGACCATTAAATCACTATGAACTGAATGAAACCCTATGAAGATATATTTAACAATGAGCTGTATTGTCACCAGTTTGTTTGCTGATGTTTTTGTTATAGAAAGGCATTGTGCAGGCAGAGTGCCAATACGAAATGCTGTTCCAACAGCTCTTGACCATTAAATCACTATGAACTGAATGAAACCCTATGAAGATATATTTAACAATGAGCTGTAGTTGTCACCAGTTTGTTTGCTGATGTTTTTGTTATAGAAAGGCATTGTGCAGGCAGAGTGCCAATACGAAATGCTGTTCCAACAGCTCTTGACCATTAAATCACTATGAACTGAATGAAACCCTATGAAGATATATTTAACAATGAGCTGTAGTTGTCACCAGTTTGTTTGCTAATGTTTTTGTTATAGAAAGGCATTGTGCAGGCAGAGTGCCAATACGAAATGCTGTTCCAACAGCTCTTGACCATTAAATCACTATGAACTGAATGAAACCCTATGAAGATATATTTAACAATGAGCTGTAGTTGTCACCAGTTTGTTTGCTGATGTTTTTTGTTTATTTTTCCAGTCTACGTGTATCTCGGCAGACCGGCCTCGCTGATAGAGTTCATGATCTCCATGGACGCGGCGCAACTCTTTCTGAACGGGGAATACATGGTCATCTTCGTAGACATGTCCACCTACACCTCCAAGGACTCCTGGAAGTACTTGTGGAGTGAGTAAATCTTCCTATCATATATGAGGCGCTGAGAACCAGAGAAGCTTATAATAATAATAATAATTGGATGATTTGTATAGCGCCGTTTTTGTGAAAAATCACCTCAAGGGCGCTGCCTTTTGATGAGTTTTGAGAAAAATTCCTTTGAAGTTTTTGAGAATTTTGTGAATCCTTAATCTCAAATTGTAATTTTATGGTATCTAAATAATAAACTTTTCTTGGTTATTGATTTATTTAAGTAGCAACACAACATAATGTGCGCACTGAAAACCAACGTTTTTACTGACGTTAATATTTCAATAATATCTCAAATATTAACATTTTCTCAAACATTTCACCTCTGTTACCATTATTCATTTGAAGACAATACAAAAGTAATTTAACTTAATTAAATAATTACTTTTTCAAATGCTAAAGTTTAATTAGAATGAAGAAACTATAAATTAAAACCACAAAAATTATCCACAAATTTGAGAAAAATATGGAAACTAACCTGATTTTTTCGGTTCATCGTTTGATTCATGCATTATCATGTTCCTCTAGTAATATTTTAATATAATTACGAAATCTTACTTAAATTTTTTTTATCAAACTTAAAATATACTTGACCAAATTCATATTCTTTATATAAAACCATGTACAATGTGACCTTAGAACGGGGTACCCCAGTAAGGTTACAGTTTTTTGCGAATTTTTTGTTAAACTTTAATAAATAAATAAAGTGTCGGTTGTAGGGTTTCATCCTGAATATTGCAGAGGTCCATGATCCTATCTACATGTAATTTTCGAGTAGTGAAACTCACGGTTTGTTAACAAAAATCTATAAATATTAAGGTACAAAAAGTGCACTATTTCACCAACTGTTAGTTCATACCGATTGGGCTGTTGAGTTCCATTGGCATATACTTTATTACAGATTATGTTAATTGTATGTCATAAGTTGTGGCTGCAAGTTTGACTGTTGAGTCTGTGCGGCACCAAGATATTACACTTGTCTATAGAACTTCATACAAAGATTAAATTTGTGTCAAATGGTACTTAAGCCTGTCTGATTCTCAGCGCCTCATATATAGTACCAGATTTAAGGTTTATATAGCCGGGTAATTCCAACAACTAGACAACTACGATTCAGCGTTTTCGACTTACACACAAAACCATACCTTTATTTCCTCACCCACTTTTGCCACAAACACATAATGTGTGTCTTGCGGTATACTTGGGCGAAGCAATAAGGCTGATTTGTTAAAATTGTAGTAATTACCCCTCGATATAATATAAGTATATACGTTTTGCAAAGCGGTAAAGCTAATACGTATTTAAATCTCTAGGACCGGACCAAATCACTAAGTATTCTGACTGTCGCTATGACAAGTCCTTCAAGAAACGTTCACAGTCGCTGCTGGTCATAGCCTCCACCCCGCCCAGTAAGGAATATACCAAGTTTGCGCAGACGGTACAAGAGTATAATTCCAAGGAACCCTTCAACTTCTCCGTGCCGCATCTGTTCAATGAAAGTAACTTTGTCAAGGTTTGTTATGGATATTTTTACAGATGGATTATTATTCTACTCGCGGAGCATCTATTCACCCTTGATTTGTGTTTTTATATTAACAGTTTGTATCCATATACGCGGCGTACCTCTATGATTCTGTAAAGTTGTATGCCTGGGCCCTCCACGAACTCCTGCAGCAAGAGAAGAATCTCACTCCCGACCGAATCAGAGAAATTGCCTCCAACGGATCTCGAATCATAGAAACCATCAATAACAGAACTTATACAAGTAAACCACTTCATTTTATTTAAATATGTTACAACAATGCTGCCTAGTGAGGCTTGTTTCTGACTAATGTTGGTTGGTTACAGGTATAACAGGGGCGACCATCCACTTGGACGAACACGGAGATTCGGAAGGTAACTTCTCGGTGCTGTCGCTGAAGCCCGGAGTTGAAACCGGTATTAATAATTTTACTTGCGATCATCTAATGCTACCCACTGGACATTTTCAACAGGGGCCTAACGGTGAATATCCAGTGAGTGAGTTGCACACCATTTTGTTTATTTATTCTTTATCACCCCCTTTGTGTTTTTATTTCACTTTAATTCTTTGTCACAAATTAACATGTATTCATCATTTTGATGACAAAATAATTAATTGTTCTATGCATAATAGCCCTAGTACACTTATTCGCCATTTAACTGGTATCTAATGGTACCGGGACCCCCATTCCCGCCTCTATAGCATTTGTGGTAATGCAGCCATGCTAAAATAACCATAATGTATCTGTGTTCTTAGGTCAATGTATGTATTTTGTGCTAGTATTTATAAGATTTATTAGATTTTGTGTTCTCTTTCGTTTGATATAACTATTATACTCTACTTTATTCGCAACTGGTCCGCCAAACCATCCAAAACCGTTACAAGGGCTGTCCGTAAAATAAGGTCTCCAATGATTTTTTGTAGGGTAAAACACGTTCATTTGCATTAACAGATATATTTTTGGAAATCTTGGGCTTTTTTCTATTTATCTACATGGTCACTATTGCTATCAGTGCATTTTTGCATGCGGTGGGTGTACCATCTTTTTTATGCCTGTGTCATAGAACTCTCCCGTCGGTAACGCACAACATCTGCTTTCAGCTCCTCTTCGGTACTGAAATTCATTCCACCCAGGTGTTTCTTCAATTCAAGGAAGAGATGATAGTCACTTGGGTCTATGTCCGAGCTGTAGGGGGAGTGTGTGACAGTATTCCATCTAAATCGGGAGATGTGAGCGGTTGCATTTTTGGGACCCACATTGGACAGACCTTGTGGTATCCTAAATGTTCTATCAAAATATTGTCAATGGTGGTTTTACACATCAGGGAGTATGTCCCGAACCGCTGCCCGTCGATCTGCAAGCATTGCTTTTTCCACTTTGGCAGTTGTTTCGTCTGCCATCCAGCACACTTTTCATCATGGACGCCGGTACATCCGTTTTTAAATTCTCTGCACCATTTGCGCACGTTTTTCGCATTCATTCACTGTTATATGTACACTTCACGTAGCTGAGAATGATTGTCTACCAGGGTTTTGTTTTGGCACACAAAAAACGAATTACACAGCGTAAGTCACACTTGGCGAATGCGGCTAGCTGAAGTTCCATTACGAATGGCTGCAGAGAGTGCAGCGTGGTGAGGATTTGGAGTGTGTTGCCGGATCGCGCGTAAAATCGTTCCTCGCGACCGCAGCGTCTTGGAGACCTTATTTTACAGACAGCCCTTGTATTTTTCGATTTACAGGAACAGTTTCTAACTATTTTTCTAAGAAATAGATTTTTTCCTGAGATCACAGATATGTATTGTAATTATAGCATATGCACTGCCATTTAATTTAAGTTGAAATATAATAATCTTATGGTCCATAGGCTCCAAAGCCACTCCCATGACTGTAGCATCCACGACTGCCTATATCCTGCCTGGGATTGTCAGTAAATAAAGCCAGTTTATAGAAAAATCTATGAGCAAAAGGAAAAAGGAGATGAGTCCAAGTTAACCAACATGTCTTTACTTCAATGAATGTCTGTGTTATTTTAAATTTTAAGACATGTAATTTTTCTTTGCAATATTACATATTACTCTTCCCCTTCTTCCTTTCGCACACAGAATTATCCAATTTATATATTTTACCCACATTTGATAGCTTTGTTCTATAATATGTTTGAATGCTTCAGACGTACAAGCTGAATCCCCGCCTGCCGATCGAGTGGCCCAACGTGGTGAAGCCGGATGATGAGCCGTCGTGCGGCTTCATGAACGAGAAGTGCCCCAAGGATGACACGCACGTGTCCTCGCAGGTGGTAGTGGTGGTTCTGGCAGTCACGCTGTTCTGCGCCGTGGTGGTCACTGTCAGCATCTACCGCAAGTGGAAGATCGAGCAGGAGATTGAGGGCCTGCTCTGGAAGATAGAGTGCCTCGATATACATGGGTACACGGGCAACGATCTGGTCTCCTCTCCCAGTAAAGTGAGTGAATCTGTTCCCTGGGGATTTTTGTGTTTTACCTTTTGAATCCGTGATGTCGAATAGCCAATATAATGCAACCATTTGTTTCTGTTTGATTTTAGTTGAGCCTGGTGAGTGGAGGATCGTTTGAGAGTCGCTGTGGATTGCAAGTGTTTGCCACAACGGGCCAGTTCCGTGGCAACCTCATTCGAATCAAAGAACTCAAGTTCTCCAAGAAAAAGGTGAGATTCCGTAATACAATTTGAGAAATATATTTAGATTTTCACGTCCCGGAACATTTTGACGATAAATACTCGCTTGTTGTTCGGTTGGTTGCAGGATATATCTCGTGAGATAATGAAAGAGATGCGCCTGTTGCGAGACTTGCGGCACGACAATATCAACTCCTTCATCGGAGCCGTGGTGGAACCCATGAGGGTGTTGCTGGTTACCGACTATTGTGCTAAGGGTAGTTTATATGTAAGTATTACACATTCCACATTTACTCTGGCATTAACAAAATACTTCTTGAAAATTAATACTGAACTTACATACATTATGTATAATATTATTTTTTCCATCCACAAGCAAATGCTTCCAACGGAAGAATAGTATAAAATCTATAAATAAAATCTGTATTACCAGGGGTGTTAGTTGAAGTTTGCCGGTTTTTTCAATAAAGAAAACTCTTAATTCTCAAGGGAATCTCAATTTTTTTTAATTCAAAGTATTGACCATCGGATTTTATACATTTTGCCCATCTCTGAGGCAAATCATGGATACCATTCCAAAAAAAAAATTTCTCTTTCGAGGCAAACCATTCGACGAGCCATTTTTCGACTTTTTCAAAATTGGCGAAGCGCTGCTCTGCGAGTGAGTGTCCCATCGATGCGAAAAGGTGATAGTCGGACGGGGCAAGGTCTGGAGAGTACGGCGGGTGTGATAATATTTCCCAATTCAATGCTTTGAGAGTGTTCTTCACTACTTTAGCTGTATGAGGCGGTTTGGTGGTTTTTTCGATTTGTCTCTCGTTCATTTGGTGTAGTACCCATTTTCCATACTTTTGGATCTTTCCCATAGCTTTTAAACGTTGGAAAATTGCTCCTCGGGTCATATTAAGTGTTTGGGCCAATTTTTGTTGCGATTGGGTTGGGTCTTCATCCAATAACGCCTGCAATTCCTCGTCTTCGAACATTTTCGTTGCACCAGGATGTTCATTGTCTGTTAAATCGAAATCTCCACTTTTAAATTGACGAAACCATGTCTCACATGTTCTAATCACTGGAGCATGTTCACCATAAGTTTCTACCAGCAACCGATGAGCTTCAGCTGCTTTTTTCTTTTGATGAAATAAGAAAAGCAACGAATGCCGCAAATGCGATTTACTTGGAACGAAACTCGACATATTCACTGAGGTAACCAACTATGACACTATTATTTTGGCAGAATGTAACTTGTGTATTTTTGAAGATTTGACGATTTGATTGATTTGATGATTTGAAGATGACAAATATTTTCTATGGATAAACATAGAAAAATATGACATAGATGCCAAATCATAGAAATGTATACATATCTCTAGTGACATCTATGAGTAAAACCGGCAAATTTCAAGTAACACCCCTGGTATATCAAGTAACAAACACTTTAGTACAGCTTCTCACAGTGAGGTATCATGAAACACAAAGAGGAACTCCATTGAAAAATATAATTACATCTTTATATAGATCAGCAAACGCCAATTCTGAATATGTAACATTCATTATATATTTAAACATAGAATTTATAAATCGGTATTTTAAAGTGAATAAATAATTATCTCCTCAAAACACCTTATTATGTTAGTACCTTTGCATTTGGAACATCTGACGTCACATACGCATTCACTTTTGTTTTGTATTTTTTTTAGTTTTGATGAGATTTTAACTTAATTTGGGTGACTTTAAGCTCTATAATTGTTGTTCAATATAATAAATATATTATTATTGAAATAGATTAGAATATTCATGAGCAAACCAATTATCAATATGGATACTATGATAATATTAATGCTCAATACTATTATTATTCTTCCAGTTAAAGTTTCTAAAAAAGTACATAATTTTATTACTTATATGACGGGCCATAGATTTGGAGCGTTTTGGCGGGCTTTGAAAAATTGAAACTTTGAAAATTATTTAAGTTATGAAAAGTAACTTTAGAAAAAAAACTAAATATACTGGTATTTAATTTGGAACGTCACTATTGATAAAAAGAAAAAAATAAATAAATTGGACTTGAGTTCCTTATAGACATTTAATTTATAATTCATAGAATATTCACTATCTATTGGTTCTTGTAGTCAGTGTGATAAACAGTGTTATTATATTTGTATTTGTATTTGCTTCTGAAATATTATTGTGTTTTTTCATTTCAGGATATAATAGAAAATGAAGATATTAAGTTAGATAACATGTTCATTGCGTCTCTAGTCCATGATCTCATAAAGGTAAGAGAATACAAACAATATCAGTTAAAGTAGTTTTGAATTATGTACATACATGTAAATAAGAATATCGATTAACAGAGGAATGTGTTTATTTGCAGGGCATGTGTTTTATACACAGCTCCCCTCTCGGCTGGCACGGCAATCTTAAGTCTTCCAACTGCGTCGTCACCTCCCGCTGGATGCTGCAGGTAAGACCCATTTCCTAGTCAGTATTTCTTCATCATAAATAAGTCTATCCGCCCATCCTTCGGGTTATTATTCAAAAAGTAGGTAAAAAAACATCGGGTTTTTTCATTAGATTTCACGATAAGAATACGTATTTACAATACGAGTATACCAACTTGTACGGGAGAGACGAAAATACCCGAACACATCCGTTAGCTTCGGCTGACCTCGAAATACTAAACAAGATGGCACAGGAACAAACTTGACGTATACGAATGTTTTGTGGGTTTCGGGTATGGTTTTTTTGTACCTGAACGTACGGGATACGGCTTGTTGCTTTCAGGCGATTATATACTCCGTACATTTGTACGGGTAGGGCGGTTAAATATATTTAAAATAAATAATCTTATTCCGCTGTATGTTTATTAATATGATATGCAGCTAAGCCACAAGTACAAGTAATTGAGTGCTGATTAAATTGCCAAGCCAATCCAAGAACACCATCATTACTATTACTGCCACGGCTGCATGCCCTTTGCCCATGCAGGCTGATGGCCCTCGGGAGACGGGAGACCGTCGAATACCCACCATAAACCTGTTCATTTATTTTTTTAGCCTCTTTAGTGAATGCATTATTTTGCATGTTTTACTAGGCATTTTTTACATCTTTTGACGGCCTCCATGGTCGAGGGGTAATGCTCTCAACTGCGAATCCGAAGGTCGCGGGTTCAAATCCCGGTGCGCAAGTAGATTTTATTTAATTAATTTGTGTTGTTTCACAATTAATTCATTTATAATAATATATAGTATATTTGCGCACGTTCCAGACTGGAAGATACTCTCAGTATCGCCCTGGTGAAAGACCACCATTTAGAATTGAAACGTTGCTTGAAATGGCTTTTAGCCGTGTTTGGTGACCAAATCTGAACAGCCAGGTATTTCCCTACCTTCCTCTTCCCCTTCTCCTTCCCCTCCCCAATACCTTCAACATTGCTATACATCCTCACAACATTCCCCAATTGGGGATGCCATAGTCTTACTGGCTCCAGACGGTTGGGAGCACTTGGGACTCTTGTGCGGTATTCTTATTAAAAAAAAAAAGTAATCCTTTTCTATATTTTTCTTCCTCTTTTTTTACGTACTTATTGTTATTTATTTGTTAGTATTATGTACACTTATGGAAGTATTGCATTGCACTACCTCTGCATACCTTCTGGAATAAACAACTATTATTATTGTTATTTATTTGTTAGTGTTATGTACACTTATGGAAGTATTGCATTGCACTACCTCTGCATACCTTCTGGAATAAACAACTATTATTATTGTTATTTATTTGTTAGTGTTATGTACACTTATGGAAGTATTGCATTGCACTACCTGTGCATACCTTCTGGAATAAACAACTATTATTATTGTTATTTATTTGTTAGTGTTATGTACACTTATGGAAGTATTGCATTGCACTACCTGTGCATACCTCCTGGAATAAAGAACTATTATTATTATTAAGGTCATGTAGAATAGATTTAGGATGCAATACAATACGTAATCTAATGATTTCCTTCTTTTTCTGCACAGGTCACAGATTTTGGTTTACACGACCTTCGGCATTCGGCGGAGAACGACTCAATCGGAGAACACCAATACTATCGCAGTACGTATACTCTGCCTCAGCTACTCTGTTCTATGAAGTAGTGTTCAATAACTCGGAGTGGTTACAGCCAGTGTGTTTGTTTGTCCAGGTCTGTTCTGGAGGGCACCGGAACTGCTGCGAGCACACGGGCCTCCCCGCGGCAGCCCCAAGGGAGACGTGTACGCATTTGCCATCATAATGTATGAAATTATCGGAAGGAAGGGTCCATTTGGCCCCACGCGGTATGAACCTAAAGGTAATTTTAACAATTTCTTCTATAGATGAATAATTGTGTGATTGTGGTGTCATTTATAATTAATAAGAAGTACTTTGTTTGCACCGGTGTTTTTAACATATCCGTGCATACGAATACAACTGTTTTACAATTAGATAAATTTGAAATTTACAAATTACAAAAATGTTAATAGTCAATTAAATATTATTAATAATCAAAAGATTATTTAAAATCTCTTAAATTTATTTTCACATAAATAACTATATTTAGAATATTATTATAATAAATTTTAATAATAATTACTATTATTATTTTAATTGTTATGCCTTGTTGTTTTCTTGATTTTATTTATATTAATATTATAAATGATTTCTTTTTTTTTAAAGTAATAATATAAATTTATTATTTAATTTTTTATAATAAAAAATTATTTTAACATTTTTAATTAATTACTTACCTAACTATCTAACGGGAGCTTGTTATTCAAAACTGAAAATTCACAGTTAAAGTTAAAAAATATATGTATAAAATAAAAACATAAAAAACGTAAGTTACAAACCTAAAATACTGAAGAATCTTACTAAAAAATGTTTCTACAAAAATATTAAAAAATAAATAAAACATAAACGGAAAAAATAAGTCGTACATAAAATAATATTATCTTATACTAATAGTTCTCTCAGCTAGCCAACTTTTCAATATATTTATTAACTGTTTAGTTTTAATTTTTTTTTTTTCATATCAGCCGGTAACATATTTAAACAGCTAGGAATCATGTGATCTAAAGTTCTTTGTCCATATTTGTTTGAATGCTTAGGAACCTTCATTAAAATTGAAACGAGTATTGGAAGTATGCTCTAGTCTATTTGTATTATATACTAGGTTTTGCCTATTGCACTCCTGCAATTGGTTTGTATATATTTAAAATATGTTGTGATGTGGATGAAGCAAGGAGTGTATGTGTTATAAATAATTTTTAAAATGAATATTAGGAAAATTATTTCTACTCACCCTCTTACTCCTACCCCACCCCACTCCTACCCCTACCCCAACCCCTACCCCAACCGTTACTCCTATAAGGTTCAGTGCTAATCTTATCTCGCAAAAAGAGGCCCAAGGAGCTTGCTGCTCAATTTTTCAGTGAGTGAATCAAGTTGTGAAGTTTAAGATGCGCAGTTTGATACCCATATCGGTTATCACAACCCCCCACCCCTACCCCTACTTCTACTCCTACTCCTACTTCTACTCCTACTTCTACTCCTACTTCTACTTCTATTTCTAATCCTACTCCTACTTCTACTCCTACTTCAACTCCTACTCCTACTTCTACTCCTTCTCCTACTCATACTCCTACTCCTACTCCTACATAGTCAAAATTGGGTCGTGGAGGTCGATACGCGTAATTTGATACCCATATCGGCTAAACCTACCCCTACCCCTACCCCTACTTCTACCCTACCCCCACCCTACATCTACCCAACTCCTACCCTACGACTACCCCGATTAAGTATTTAAACAAGAGAAAAAGAAGAAACTTTCAATTTTTGCTTTATCTCGCCAAATAGGGCCTAGGAGTTTGCTGGCAAATTTTTCATTGCGCGATTCAGGTTGGGGAGGTGGAGACGCTCAGTTTTATACCCATATCGGCTACACCTACCCCTACCCCTACTCCTACACCTACCCCTACCCCTACCCTACATCTACCCTATATCTACCCTATACCTATTCTACCACCACTTATATTGAGTATTTAAAGATAAGAAGCAGAAAAATGTTCTCAATATTAGTATTTTCTCCCAATAGAGAGCCAAAGAATTAACTGCTCAAATTTTCACTGAGTCGCCCGAATCCGCTAGGTCACAATACGCGTTTTTTGCTACCCATATCATAATTATTGTAGAAGAAAAATAATTTTAAATTAATTTTTTCCTCAACATTATTACTCATCTCTCAATATTATATTCTGCGTTCCGTGCACTTAACTGAAAATACCGTCATTTTCTATGCAAGTTATCAACCATTTAGAAGCAACAACAAAATTAATTTATTATGTCAATCTCGAAAGAGAACTTCACGCTCATCGTATTCTGTCTGTTTGATCCATATTAAAAAAATGGCTCTAATAAAATAAATATTAAATAAACCAACTATTTTAGTTCCTGAATCGATTTCTCATACATTGAAAATAATCATGTTATTATATCGGCTTAGGTAGGTACCTAAGTATTTTTCCATAAGTTCTTAGTACCTACCCAGTAATTATTTTGACTGTCCATTAAGCTAATTACTATGGAACGTTCTTCTGGAAGGAAACTGAACAATAGAAAGGCGCATAAAATCTCTTTTTTCATGTCTTTGATTTAGCGCCGATTCAATTGTTTTTTTTTTTTTTCTTACGGATTTTACCGTAGTTCTAGTTCTCACCGCTAGGATCGCTAGTAAAAATATTTTTTTTCTTTTTAATCAAAAAGATGTTGTTTTTCCTACATTTTGAAATGTCAAAACTTTGAACGAATATTGTGGAAGAGTTTTCAGGGAACGCCTCAGATTTGACCAATTATAAACCTACCTACATCTGTTTTAGTAAATATTGTCCATTTATTTCACGTTAGCAGTCCGTAAATTTATTGGAATGTAATTTTCTGCTGTGCAATGGAGAAAATTGAAATTGACATTTGAGGTGATAGGGAAAGCTTAAGAAATATCGATCTGCTGGCTGGTCGGGTTTCGCTAAAATGAACCTTACGGTCGCTTAAACTCGAGGGAAGAGTGGTTGTTTTTCGCTTGCGAGTGACCGGTTCTCGTACTCGTTTAATACTCGGTACTCGGGGTATTCGGCATTTTTTTATTACTCGTACTCGGCCGAATAACTCGGTTTAAATGACAAGTATACTTGTTTTAACTAAAGTAAGATAATATTTTGGGAAATATAATGAAAACAGGAGGATTAAAAAGTTGCGTTTTTTTAAATTGAATTTTAACAATTAAATTTATCAAAGGCAAGTTGTGATGTAAGAATACAAGACTCTCCGCACGTTCTGGTAACAGCCTGTTCCTTTTTCTTCATAGACGTTACCTGCTTCTGAAAATAAACGCTCGCTATACACAGTGCTTGCAGGTACACATAAAAACACTCTTGCTAAATGTGCTATCTCTGGATATCTTGTTTTATGTCTTGACCGCTACTCGAAAGGACTCTTATCTTTTGACAAAAATCCTTCGTTTACATATCGATCCAATTCTAGAGCGATTAGGCTTTTAGGATTGTCGCGCTCCGGTGGCTGGATAGAAGCAAGTTCTTCGAAGCAATTCCAAAATTATGCATGAGCATCTTGTGATTGTCTTAATTGGTTAAGGTTAGAATTAGATTCGTTTTCTTCACTGCTGCTGGTACTCTCTGTAATGTCGCTTCTTTCAATGGATTCTAAAAATAGGATCTTCCTGATCAATTCTGGATTAAAAAATCTCATTCTGAATCTGGGGTCCAGTAAAGTAGCCAAACAGTAATATTTATCACCCTCTAAGCCTTAGAAGCGGTCCTGAACTTCATCTTTAAGCTTTTGTTGCATATCCGCTATGTTTGGGCAGATTTCACCTACTTCAGGTTTTTTTATAAATAATTTTAAAAAGCATTGGTGTGGGGTATTACTTCTGAAATTGATGAGAATATTGAGCTGGTAATTTTGGTGATTTCTTCGAACGATTTGAGTAACGTTACACACTCTTAAAATTTCCCATTGACGTTCTGTCAACTATTGAAGATTGGCTGTACTCGGATTGTCTGATATATAAAGTGAAATTGCCCTTTTTTGCTCTACCAATCTTTCAATAATATAATATGTGCTGTTCCATCTCGTGGTAACGTCCTGCACGAGTTTGTGTTCAGGCAGTTTAAGTTCTTTTTGTATTATGTCCAGCTTTCCTTTCGCCAATGCAGTGGCCTACAATTCCTCTAGCTAAGGCAATAATGTCTTTTACATGTTGAACTTTCAGAGAAGCTTTTATGGCCAATTGCAGTGTATATATGTAGCATCCTTTGCCGACAAATGGACCATCATTAATATCTTTGACTACATTGGGTCCATTGTCTCTGAAAATAACATGAATAACAGTATCAATTTCCCAGCTCACAGATAAGTCTGACAGCACTGATCAAATATTGTCAGCTGTGTGGTGTCCTCTAAAATGCTGCATTTGCAGCACTGTGTGCTGTAGGATAAGCTCCTCGTTGAGCCAGTGAGCAGTGTTGCTTAGAAAACCAAATAAGTTGTTCATGTAGGTCCAAATATCAGTGGTAATTGATACGGCTTTAACGTTTGCAATTTCCGCTTTAATTATTCTTTTCACTTTGTTGTACTCTAACTTCTGGTATGGTAACTTCGCTGATATACTTTTTTCCGGGTATTTGATATTTCGGCTTTAAGACGTTCATTAATCTTCGAAACCCATTATCTTCCACTGTAGAAATCGGTTGGTTGTCGATAGCAATCATTTTGGCGACAGCTTTGTGGATTTCTTTCGCTCGCGAACCCCCACTTTGCCGCAAATGACTCCTGAAGGCTTTGTTGCATTCGATTCCGACGACGAAGTTGAAGCAGCCGCCTCGCGATTTTGGAATCTTTCCGATCGAGGTTCATTCTGTAAATCTTTTGACTCTTCTTTGTGTTTAATTTTAAATTTTCTTTTCTGTATCGAAAGACCACTCGTTCGCTCGATGTAGTTCCAAGAATTATCCGGCAACTCGTTCCCGTTCGAGTTAGTTCAGCCAAAGGGGCTCGGCGACGCAACAGATGGTGGTATAGAAGACGAAAGTGAAAGACCTTTGTTAATGTTCTGCGGATAAGTTACGACTGCCTATTTCTTTTAAGTTGACATATTTATGTTATTTGGTGAGCGCAGTAAAATTTCACCCCCCACTGTGCTGCAGCCCGAGCAAAGCAAGGGCGCACGAACAGTGGCGTATTTATCCTGCGTCAATCTGTGAGCGACCAATTTGACCAAATTGTTTGGAAGTCGATGAATTTTTTTTTTTTTACAGTAACTCCACACGTCCAAATTAAGACATTTAAAACATTTCCCTGACCAACATATACATACTAAAAAACATGACAATATATAAAAAAATTACATAAAAAGTTTGTTTAAATTGATCAGGTGATTTTACAATTTAGCCTTTGCAGGTACATACTAAAAACATGGCATTACATGAAAAAATTACATAAAAGGTTTGTTTAAAGTTAATTTAGGTGATTTTACAAGTGATTTTACAGGTGATCACAAAAGGTGTTAAGCAAGGCTGCGTAATGTCACCGTGGTTATTCAATCTATACATGGATAATTGTATGTAAGAATTGAAAGAGGTGGGCCTGGGCGCGAAAATGAGTGGTTTGCAAGTATGTTGCCTGTTGTATGCTGATGATGCGGTGCTGATTGCTAACAGTATGGAAGATCTACAGTCCCTCGTATCTAGGATGAACGAAGTATGTATGAAGAATGAGCTAATGATGAATGTAAATATGTCCGAAGTTATGGTGTTTGAAAGAGAGTACGAAAACAATATGCAATATAGTTGTGAATAATGAATACTTGGAGCAGGTCGATGAGTTTGTGTATTTGGGAAGTATGTTTACGAGAGATGGAAAGACTGATAGGGATATTGAAAGAATGGTGAATGCAGGAAACTCCATTGAACGCGGTTGGCGCAAACAAAAAGTTGTCCAAGGAAGCGAAGCTAGCAGTCCACAATGGAGTGCTGATACCAACCTTGATGTATGTCAGTGAGGCATGGAACTGGCAGAGGAAGGATGAAAGTAGACTGAATGCTGTAGAGAGCAATAGACACAAAAGAAAACATAAATACAACTTTTGTAGTTAGATTCTCCCAGCGCAGTATTATACTGGGCTGGGCAAGTTGCAATTTAGACATAACTAACTAACTAACTAACCATCACGCCATTTCTCCGCAGGGGTAGGCAGAGAGGACAGACCGCCAAATAACTCGATCTTGGCATACACTTCTTGCTTCATTCTCATTCATACAACGTCTCATACATTCTCTTCTGTTATTCCGACTTCTGACATGGCTCGACTCAAGTATTTGATTCACTTGATCGTGCCATGTCTTCCTCGAGCCTCCCCGGCTTCTTCTTCCATTCCCATTCGCGTCATACATTCTTCTTAAACTCATTTCTTCGTTCATTCGAGCTACATGCCCGAACCATCTAAGCGTCCCTTTCTTAATCTTACTCATTACGCTTACATCAGCCTTGCATTCTTTACGAATCTCAATATTTTTCACACGATAATACGTCGTTTTACCACAAATTCGTCCCAGAGATCCCATTTCTACGGCATTCTTTTTCTCTGTGAGCATACGCAATAAGAAAATCTGATCCATACACCCCTTCCGCTCCTTGCACATCCCATATTTTATCCTTTGTTTTCGTTTGTACCCTTTCAATCGATAGCCTATCATACAGCTTTCCAACTGAACTTAGCAGGCTAATAACCCTGTGATTTCCACATTCCATACGTGACTTTGTATAGAGGCATGATCACAGCCCTCCTCCAATCAACAATTTTAAATTATAAACATAATAAAAAATCACAAAATATTATTATTTAGAACCATTAAGGCATCTCCTCATTACGGCATTATTCAAATGGTTTATTATGTCGCTCTGAGGAAATTAACAAGTTCAATTTTAACTAAATTACAAGAAACAGTTTATTTAATAATTATATTGATAAACGTTGAACACGAAATAAAAATATTAATTATCAATAATCGTAATTGTTAATACAGACACTATGATAGTATTAATGCTCAATACTATTATTAGGACTTTTGCAATACGGTATTGGACTCTATCGGAGTCGGGGGCGTTTATCCGACTTCCTGGGTTGTCCTAACAGATTTTATGAGTGGTGGGGAGTGGAATAGACGATCGATCAATAAGTTCAACGCGTCTGGTACATCAATATTATTCTACATTTTTAATCCCATATTATTGGCTATCTTTATCTTTTTCTTTTATTTTTATCTTTTTTTCCATTTTCATGTTTCATTTGGGTTATGTTAATATTATTTTCTAGAATGATTAAATATTAAAATGAGGTTTTTAAAATCTCGATAAAAATAAATTGAAATTATTATTTCTTTTGTGTATCTCTTACATAGTATTTCTCATTTTTATTCTGGTTAATGTTCATTCATCGTCATTTTACAGCAACTATCAACTAACACAGTGAATCACTGCCCAATTTTATTCTGGTTAATGTTCATTCATCGTCATTTTAGAGCAACTATCAACTAACACAGTGAATCACTGCCCAATTTTATTCTGGTTAATGTTCATTCATCGTCATTTTAGAGCAACTATCAACTAACACAGTTAATCACTGCCCAATTTTATTCTGGTTAATGTTCATTCATCGTCATTTTAGAGCAACTATCAACTAACACAGTGAATCACTGCCCAATTTTATTCTGGTTAATGTTCATTCATCGTCATTTTAGAGCAACTATCAACTAACACAGTGAATCACTGCCCAATTTTTCTGGTTAATGTTCATTCATCGTCATTTTAGAGCAACTATCAACTAACACAGTGAATCACTGCCCAATTTTATTCTGGTTAATGTTCATTCATCGTCATTTTAGAGCAACTATCAACTAACACAGTGAATCACTGCCCAATTTTATTCTGGTTAATGTTCATTCATCGTCATTTTAGAGCAACTATCAACTAACACAGTGAATCACTGCCCAATTTTATTCTGGTTAATGTTCATTCATCGTCATTTTAGAGCAACTATCAACTAACACAGTGAATCACTGCCCAATTTTATTCTGGTTAATGTTCATTCATCGTCATTTTAGAGCAACTATCAACTAACACAGTGAATCACTGCCCAATTTTATTCTGGTTAATGTTCATTCATCGTCATTTTAGAGCAACTATCAACTAACACAGTGAATCACTGCCCAATTTTATTCTGGTTAATGTTCATTCATCGTCATTTTAGAGCAACTATCAACTAACACAGTGAATCACTGCCCAATTTTATTCTGGTTAATGTTCATTCATCGTCATTTTAGAGCAACTATCAACTAACACAGTGAATCACTGCCCAATTTAAAAAAAAATGTAAATACACGTTTACGTTTAATATTAAAAAAATTAGTATTGGCAAAGAAAAAGAAATAGTCCAGCATCCCTTGCATCATGTTTCAACTTTTTAACTAGTCTGTGTGCCGAGATAGAGTATCTAGAAACAAAGTGATCCACTGTTCCCACAATGACCTCCACTGTATTTTAACTAGTCTGTGTGCCGAGATAGAGTATCTAGAAATGAAGTGATCCACTGTTCCCACAATGACCTCCACTGTATTTTAACTAGTCTGTGTGCCGAGATAGAGTATCTAGAAATGAAGTGATCCACTGTTCCCACAATGACCTCACTGTATTTTATGTCACTATTATAATATTTATGCTGGTAAATTCTTTAATTTTCATGTTTTAATTACAATGGAGGGCATTCCCCTTAAATGGTTTGTGAGCTATCGGACAAATAGGTCCCAATCTTCTCTTATCAATTCTCCTAAAGTACAAGTCTACCAATAACCTACGTTGTTCCCCAATGCAGTGCATTGGGGAACAACGTAGGCCCATTTCTTTTTAGGCCCATTTCTTTTTCTGATATTACGTTAACACTTTGTGCAATTTGGATGCTGGTGGCAGTTTAATATCTTCTGCCTATGATACGGTTATCTTCATTGAAGCTGAAAATTGTAATCCAACCATTTAGAAAGCAAAATATGGCCTAAAACATTGGATAGATGCCGATGTGCTCACTTTAATATTGCATACATCTTATTCCCCTTGTCCTACTCGTGTTGGGGACCCATCGCATCAACCTGGAGTCCATGTCCTGTGCTATCTTTACGGCATCCATCCATGGTAGGTTCAGCCTCTGGAGTTGTTTCTCACACCTGTGTCTGGGGCGGCCCACTGGACGTCTTTCCTCTGGAATAGCACTCAGAATTTTCTGTGGAATTTGGCCTTCTGGCATTCTTAATACGTGCCCAAGTCACATCAGTTAGTTTGATATTGATAAAAAAAATACCTACTGTTTTCAATATGTAAACCCAACCTTCCTCAAAAGTTGAAAACCATCTAAATTCTGTACCAAAACTTTTTAACACAAATAAATAAAATCAAAAAATATGTACATATTTTAACTTTCAAAACTCTAAGAATGTCTGTTGCTAAGTTTATTTGACTTAACTTTTCCCGAATGGTCTGTCTGTGTGCCTGCAGAGATAGTGGAGCTGGTGAAGCGCTACCCTATGGAGGGGGAAGCACCGCTGCGGCCGGACGTGCTGTGCCTGCAGTCGGATGCGGCAGAGGAGAGCGTGCTGGGCGTCATGCGCGACTGCTGGGCGGAGGAACCGGAGCAGCGCCCCGACTTTCACACCATCCGCATCCGCCTCAAAAAAATGAAGGGGGGGAAGTAAGTTACACTCATCGTCCTGCCCCCATTCTATCTTCTCACCATTTACCTCCGTTATGAGTTTCTTATTGACCCCATTTTTGATAACCTTCTTATTGGTGAACTCCCTTTTCAAGAGCTACGAGTAGCCCCAGGCAGTCTCGGGCTCAGTGCAACTGCTGTGTTAGTTGTTGTTCGGTTCATTGTCGCATCATTTTCTGTATTAACAAAGCATAACAATAGTTGCTTTTATTTGAAGGGCTACAATAAATGTCTCATTCTAGAAATCGCAATATAATGGACCAAATGATGGGCATGATGGAGAAGTATGCTACCAACTTGGAGGACTTGGTGAATGAGAGAACCAGGTTGCTGTATGAAGAGAAGCAGAAGACAGAGGATTTGCTCCACAGGATGTTGCCACAACCGGTAGCCAAGCGCCTGACCACGGGTCATGGAGTGGAACCCGAGTCCTTTGACTCGGTGACCATTTACTTCAGTGACATCGTAGGCTTCACGCAGATGTCGGCCGAGTCCACTCCGTTGGAAGTTGTCAACTTTCTAAATGATCTCTACACTGTGTTTGATAGAATTATCAAAGGCTACGATGTCTATAAAGTGGAGACAATAGGAGATGCATATATGGTAGTAAGTATTCATGTATTTAGTTTCGCACACACCATTGTGATCACATAATACGAGTATTTAGAGGAACTGATTTGACGTCACATAAATACAATGATATGGATCTAATCACATATGAAAATGACTTATTTTTCATGGTTATTTATTTTCAGGTGTCGGGACTTCCATTGCGAAATGATGATCGTCACGCCGGGGAAATAGCCTCCATGTCGCTAGACTTACTGGACGCTGTGAAAAACCACCGGATATCGCATAGACCCAATGAAACCTTGAAGTTGCGCATCGGAGTACACACAGGTAATTAGAAGCTTTCCTTCCCTTAATCGTTGGGCACCACTTATGTTCTAGTGAAAGGGTACACATCTTATTTTTAAAACAGTTTGTAACTTCACAGAGGACTATATTTACTTATTTGTTATATATGAATTATTTCTTCTTCTTTCACCAGCCTTACACATACTCCACTCTCCATCTGAGCATCTACCCAGCATAGTCCTACTCAAGGTTGGCGATTGTCATGATAAAGTCACTTGCTCCTAATCCTTCACTCATTTGTCTTTCATTCTCAAAAGGAGATATTTATTTACCATGGCTCTGGAGTATTCAATTCCATTCGATTCTTTATTCCTTTTAAATAATATTACAAAATTTATTTAAGTAATTTTTAAAGAATTTTACTAAATAAGACAGGATGTACAATATCCAAAATAATTACTTATAAAAAATAATAAAAATTAAAAGAAAGAAATTAGACATACATAATCTCAGTAAATTGCATACAACACACACTGGTATTATACAAGTAGCAACAAAGCTTTCTCTTTAAAAGCAGCTTCATTGATGCTACATATGTCGATATTCGAGGTGATTCTATTTAACAGCAAGATTGCCCTCCCCACCGGCATGACCATTGGCAAGTTGGTCCTGCAGGCCGGGAGATAAAACAGTGTATGCTGTCGGTGACGGAGATAACCATCGGGAACATAGAATTTAATGTTCTCCATGATTTTCCGAGTTTTCTAACCACCGGCGAATCAGTCTGCAGAAATGTGTAACAATGTGTACATCCCTTCTGAGCCGCAAATGGTTCGTTCCGAGCATCCCTAAGAGAAATTCGGTAGGATAAAGCCACGGGTAGTAGCCATACTCCCTCAGGTAGAGAAATCTCAAAAATTAGTAAATATGTACAAGATACAAATATGACCAATCTTATCTTCTCTCAACTAATGTGAGAACTCGACCCAGATCAAGGTTTATTTACTTTAAACGCTACAGGTCCCGTGGTAGCGGGAGTGGTGGGACTGACCATGCCGCGGTACTGCCTGTTTGGGGACACCGTCAACACAGCCAGCCGAATGGAGTCCAACGGAGAGGCCCTAAAGATACACATCTCGGGGCAATGCAAGCTGGCTCTGGAGAAACTGGAAGGCTACCATATGGAGCCTCGCGGGACCATCAGCATGAAAGGAAAAGGAGAGGTGGGAATCATTTACTTCTTATTAAAGTGGGGACCTTACGAGGGACGAAGGTAATTTACAGATTTACGTCTTCTTTCTAAATAAAATGATTGACATGGAACATTCTAATTAGACTAGGTTTTGCCTATTGCAGTCCTGCAATTGGTTGTGAATAGTTGTGTATATGTGTTTAAATGTGGATGAAGCGAGGAGTGTATATGTTAGAAATAATTTTTAATATAAATATTAGGAAAAATATTACTACTCATCCTCCTACTCCTACCCCTACCCCTACCCCTACTCCTACCCCTACTTCTACCCCTACCGCTACCCCAACTCCTACCCCTTCACCTATCCTACCCCTACCCAACATCTACCCAACCCCTACCCCTACTCCTACTCCTACTCCTACTTCTACTCCTACTCCTACCCCTACTTCTACTTCTACTCCTACTTCTACTCTTACCCCTACTCCTACTCCTACTCCTACTCCTACTCCTACCCTACTCCTACTTCTACTCCTACCCATACTCCTACTCATACTCCTACCCCTACTCCTACTCCTACCCTACCACTACCCCTATTTAGTTCTTTGTGAGCCTTTTCTCGCAAAAGGGGTCTAGGAGTTTTCTGCCTAATTTTTTATTGTCCCAATCAGGTTGTGTAGGTGGAGACGCTCAGTTTGATACCCATATCGGCTACTTTTACCCCTACCTCTACTCCCACCTCTACCCCTACGCCTACCCTACCCCTACCCAACATCTACCCTACATCTACCCAACTCCTACCCTACGACTACCACAATCAAGTATTTTTAAAAGAAGGAAAAGAAAAACATTCAATATTAGCTTTATCTCGACAAATGAGGGCTAGGAGTTTGCTGTCAAACTTTTAATTGCGCAAATCAGGTTGCGTAGGTGGAGACGCTCAGTTTGATACCCATATCAGCTACCCCTACCCCTACCCCTACCTCTGCTCCTACCCCTAATCCTAACCCGACCCCTACCCCACCCCTAGTCATTTTATTTCAATAAATGTATTTTGAATAATATTTTCCCTTAAAAGAATGAGCCATATCTCGCAAAAAGGGGCCTAGGAGTTAACAGCTAAATTCGAGGTGAAAGTAAAAAAACAGCGCTATAAATTTTTTTTTTAAATTCTGAAAAAAAACCTCGTTTTCTATCAATGAACGCATTTTTAATGATTTTTTACCTTCACCGGTAGGTAAGGTAAAAAATCGGTAGGTACTAATAATGGCGCCGCGTTCTTCGTAAAATCGCATACGCACAAAAAAAAACAGTGTTTTTATTTTAACAAATATTTTTTGAATAATTTCATACTCATACAATCTATATAGAATTTCATACTATCTCGGAAGGTTCCTCGAAAAAGTGGGTACCTATCCAATCATTAAATTCGAATTCTTCAATAAGGAACTCCAGTGAAAAATATAATGGCTTTAAAAATATATATTCATATAGATAGCAAATGCCGATTCTGAATATATAACTTTTATTGTATATAATTATACATAGAATTTATAAATCGTTATATAAAAGTGAATTAAAAACGGTACCATCAAAATACCATGTTCTGTTGGTACCACTGCTTCTGACGTCACACATGCCGTTTTTGAGCCCAACTCTAACCAGATAAGATGTTTTCCACTGTTTATCATGTTTTTAGCTTATAATTTCGCTGTTTACAGTTTCATTTCGCTCGTAAAATCATTATGTTTATTTATTGCGACTAGTTGAGAGTTTTGCTTGAAAATTCGTACCAATTTTAATGAATTTGTATACGTAATAATACTCTATACCCCTTCCAACAACAATTTCAATGGCACTTTGGTGATTATTTCTTCAGTTATTCTGGAAGCGGGGGATTTCTACTACTATTTCTTACAATGCATAATATATTTATTTTTATTTCAAGCCATTGAAGTTACACCAATATTTCAAACCTATATTTATATATATATATTTATCCAACACATTCAAGTTAATATCTCTCTACTGCTGTCACGGATTGTTGAAGTCCGCATATGCGCAATGCGCATGCGTCTGTTTTCCACGCATGCGCAGAAAAATGAAAGAGGCTATTAACGCAAGCGATTCTGATTTTAAGCTATTTTCTTTTAACGCTGATAAATTGTTAATTAGTTGCGGATTTGAATGTATTTTTACACTTAGGTACAATTCACCTACAATAGTAACGGGACTCTAATATTCTACAATTTTTCCTTCAATTAAAAGCAGTTAAATTTGAGTATAAAGTTCTCGAAGTTATGTATGAAATTCATACAATATCGATTACTGCCTATTGAACCGCTAATCCGACTGGCTCGTGTGACGTCACACCCAACAAGTCATAGATTTCGTGTGTTTTGGTGTGCTTTAAAAAATTGAAACTTTAACAATTATTTCAACCATGAAAATGAACTTTAAAAAAACAGAAAATTAAGTCAACATGTCAACAATAATAAAAAAAAATGGACTGGAGTTCCTTATTCTCGGGTAGGTACTTTTGAAGGAGAAGAAAATGTCGTTTTTTCTTATTTTGAAACGTCAAAAGTTTGAACGAATATTGTGGAATTTTCGTTATGGATTGCTGTAAATGTAATTTTATTTATTTATTCTTAAATTTAATTATGAAAACAAAAACATTAGCCACCCATCTCACTAGGACAATCCTGTGTTGAGATGAGCGGTTTTACAAATGTAAAGTTTTATAAACTTTCCAAAATCTGTTTTAGTAAATATTGTCCATTTATTTTTCGGCTCCCCTGCGCGTATTTAAAGGATTTCACATTACCAATGGGTGATGCCTAAAATTTAACGAAAAATTTTCAAACCGGCCTAGAGTCAGCCGCGATTATATGTACTTTTGTAGGTACTTTTCAAATATACTCATTGCCTATTATTTTTTCTTTCATTGGCAACACATAGAGTATAAGTTCCCCGGAAACTCAAAGGAAACTTGAGCAGCACCACCCAGCGGGTACGAATCTTGCGGTCAAAAATAGAACCAACGCAGAACTCGAACGGATTTGAATTTTTCCTTACTGAATTAACGTTAATTCTATTTGTCGTCACCAGATGGAAACCATAAGCGTTCCGTATCTTCGATACAAAATTTTCAGTAGTTTCCAGAGATTTTTTTAAGACTGCCAGAGTCGATCCGCGGCTAACTTCGTTTGTCTGAATTTTTTCCGACTTTTTCCCATACATTTTTTTGCGACATCGAAATTTTAACAATTCTGAGCCTTACTTTCTATCAAATTCTATAGGCGGAAGGTTAATTTTGGACCCTGTATGCGAATACGAACCTTGGGGTGTTTCGAATCAAGCGGCACTAAGGTGGATTTATCCCTGACAGGCGTGGTCTGAAAAAAAGAGCCCATAGAGTGTTACTATGGCGATAATGGCACTCAAATACAGTGAGATCGTGAATTTGCTAAATTGTTGTTATTATTAAAATATTGTTTTTTAGAAAGGAATCAGGACAAACATTTGGTCATAAAAAATTTACTAAAGTTACTTTTTGTACTTACTGAATAAAATATATTTAATATGTTTTGCTGCGCCCTCTTCAGGCTGCATCCCTTAGTTTCGCCGTCGTAACCCGATCTTGTCAATATTACTCAATAATATTATCTTTCTTTTAGTACTCAATTTTAAACACATTTTTTTCCTTATAGCACCAACCAGTACCTATCAAACATATATATACATAATTGTTTACTCTATAATATTTGTTTTTCTCACCTCTTCATAAGTACATTCATAAGTTTTGTTCTGTACTATTCTTCACATCTCTTTATACTTAATTATCATACTGTTTTCTAGATATTTTATATTACCACACAATGTCAATACTAGCCTCTTTTCCCTTCTACCTTTTTATAATGGCACTTAATATGAACTAAGCTTGTCAATTTGACGGCAATACAAAAAAAAACAACAATATATTTTATCAAAGTTTGTGTAAAACCTTATTTTTCAATTCTTCGTTTTCATCCATTTAGTTATTTATTTAGTCAATTCTGTACTATATAATAAAAAATTTTAACCAATAAGCTGTAATACTAACGGCCGTTTTTTATTTATTTTTTATTGTATAATATTAATTACATACTATGGGAACTTGTACCATTAAACTAGTCTAAGTAGCTTGTCAGCAGGAGTTTCCTTCAACAATATTATAATATAAAACAATATTTAAAAATAAAAATCATCATACAGGTAGTAGCACAATATATGGTAGACACGCATGTTGTGATCAATGTACACAAGTCGAAAAACATATTTTTAAAATATGAATACAGCATTACAGTTTTGTTATACCGATAACAGACTCCAATTACATAATATCCATTAAATAATATTATAAAAACATCAGTATTACACAAATTGAGAAATACAAAACAGAGGTACAGTTTTGTTAGTGAGGATAAACTTAATATCACTTAAATAATATCAAGGAGCTACACAATCAAGAAGACCATTTGTTTTAAAGACGCATGCAGATATCAAGGAGCTACACAATGAAGAAGACCATTTGTTTTAAAGACGCATGCAGATATCAAGGAGCTACACAATGAAGAAGACCATTTGTTTTAAAGACGCATGCAGATATCAAGGAGCTACACAATCAAGAAGACCATTTGTTTTAAAGACGCATGCAGATATCAAGGAGCTACACAATCAAGAAGACCATTTGTTTTAAAGACGCATGCAGATATCAAGGAGCTACACAATGAAGAAGACCATTTGTTTTAAAGACGCATGCAGATATCAAGGAGCTACACAATCAAGAAGACCATTTGTTTTAAAGACGCATGCAGATATCAAGGAGCTACACAATCAAGAAGACCATTTGTTTTAAAGACGCATGCAGATATCAAGGAGCTACACAATCAAGAAGACCATTTGTTTTAAAGACGCATGCAGATATCAAGGAGCTACACAATCAAGAAGACCATTTGTTTTAAAGACGCATGCAGATATCAAGGAGCTACACAATCAAGAAGACCATTTGTTTTAAAGACGCATGCAGATATCAAGGAGCTACACAATGAAGAAGACCATTTGTTTTAAAGACGCATGCAGATATCAAGGAGCTACACAATGAAGAAGACCATTTGTTTTAAAGACGCATGCAGATATCAAGGAGCTACACAATGAAGAAGACCATTTGTTTTAAAGACGCATGCAGATATCAAGGAGCTACAGAATCAAGAAGACCATTTGTTTTAAAGACGCATGCAGATATCAAGGAGCTACACAATCAAGAAGACCACCATTTGTTTAAAAGACAACATAAGAAAGAGCAAAATAACATCAATGCATAATGTCAGTTTCCAAAAGCCAATACTTTAACATCACTGGGAATTTCGTCCTAGAGCAATCGTTTTAAATTTGTATGGCATTTAAATTAAATGTTAAATATAAATGGTACAATGTATTCAATGGAGCTTAAAAACTGTTTCGCTTACTACCAACTTTACCATGGCGTTTTGAATCAGCTGTAAATTTTTTATGTTGGTCTTACAGGAGTGTCCCCATGAAGTTATACCATACCTTACGATCGACTCTGCTAGAGACAAATAAATTAGTTTCATAGTTTTTATATATGGGCACATAAAATTTTACTCGAAGGCGCTTACAGAGGTTGGAAATTTGTACGGCCCATTTCATGTTAAAATCCACCGTAACACCTAAATACACGTACTAGTTGACTAATTCAATACTTGTACACGCGCATGGCCTTTTGGTATTATTGTGAATGGGATATGATTAGAGGTGCATCGCTGTATCTTGCATGCGGGGATCTTATATGTATCAATTTCATTTTTTTAACATTGATTATTAGACCAGAAACGTGTGACCATTTTAGTAAAGAAATAAAATCTTGTTCCAACAATTTCATTGCAGTATCCAAATCTTCTTGGGCTATATCATCAGCACATACATAATGTTCAACAAATGAGAATATTTTCTTCATAAGAGATACAAATATAATATACAGTGTTGGACCTAAAATTGTCCCTTGTGGAACTCCTGTAAACTTGTCTGATATTTTTACCTGGATTTGGCGGTTGGTTGAGAAGTTTTTGAATAGAAAACAGTTTATTAAATCTTTGTCATTCAGTATTTGGATGTTAAAAAATTATCATATATTGTATAATATGAGAAAACAAACCCGTTAACAATAAGAAAATTATATTATATGTCTCTTAATATATAAAATAAATAATAAACTCATACATACACAGAATTCATTAATAGGTCAAAATTTGAGCACGACCTACAGATCAGTAAAAAGCTAGCTGCCTGCCTGCATGGCAGCAGGGCGTTCTGGTCGCTAGTGGGCTCCATAGGTCGCAATTTCTATAAATCCAGTCTGCCGCCTCTTACCAGACCTGACGGTTCACTAGCAAACACCGCCACCGAAAAGGCCAACCTTTTAGGGAAAATGTTTGCAGAAAACTCGGCCCTCGATGACCAGGGTGCCATCCCGCCGTCGGTTCCTCACTGCGGCTTCTAAATGAAAAAGCTGAGGATACGGCATCGGGATGTACTCCTTGTCTTACGGGGGCTCGATGTTAATAAAGCTAGTGGGCCTGACGGAATACCTGCCCTGGTATTGCAGAGGTGTGCTGCAGAAATCGCTCCAGTTTTAACAAAGCTCTTTAAAATGTCCCTGAAATATGGCTCTGTGCCCTCTGGTTGGAAAAAAGCGGTCATTCATCCCATAACTAAGAAAGATGACCGCTCCAACCCGGTCAACTACCACCCCATAGCGATCACATCAGTTCTGTCCAAAGTGATGGAACGTGTGATCAACGACAAACTGCTTACATACCTCAAGAAGAACAAAATCATTAACGACCGCCAGTACGGATTCCGGCGGAACCGCTCGTGCGGTGATCTTCTCGCGTATGTGACGCATGTTTGGGGACGGTGCCTGGAACGTTATGGTGAGATTCAAACGGTCTCACTGGACATTTCTAAGGCCTTTGACCGGGTTTGGCACCGAGGACTTGTCAACAAACTGCCTTCTTACGGACTTCCCGTTTCCTTGTGTACATGGATTGCCGACTTTTTGAGGGAGAGATCGATTCAGACGGTTGCTGATGGTTTCATCTCTTCCTCGCATTCAATAAATGCTGGCGTCCCACAAGGATCGGTTCTATCTCCGACATTGTTTTTGTTGCACATCAATGACCTCTTGACATGTGCACCAATCCATTGTTACGCGGATGACAGTACAGTCCATGATTGCTTTTTGTTTAACAAGCCCCCAAAGGGCACACAAACTTTGAAACAGAGAATGGACGGTTACCTTGAGAGGGTCTCCTCTTGGGGTAAGAATAACCTCGTCGAATTTAATGTTTCAAAGACCCAATCATGTCTGATTACGTCTAAAAGGGATTGAAATGACAATCTAGTCTCCTTTAATGGAGCAATCTTCCCAACAAGCCCTCCATTGATATGCTTGGTGTAACCTTAAGTGACCAGCTCAGGTATGGGGGCTCCATCGAAGCCGAGTAAAGTTAGCCTCTCAGAAGCTGGGCGTATTGTACAGAGCCCGCAGATACTTTAATAGTACACAACTGCTGACCCTGTACAAATCGCAAGTGCGCCCCATTGTAGAATTTGGCAGCCACCTCTGGTCGGGAGTCCCAAAATATCTGAAAAAAAACCTTGACTCTGTGCAGAAACGGGCGGTCCGTTTGATAGATTCACCTATCTTAACAAATGTGTTGCAATCTTTGGAGCACAGACGTCGGGTGGGAATGCTGTCCTTGTTCTACCGGTATTTTAATGGAAGATGCTCCGAGGAACTAGCGTCATTGATTCCCTCGGCACCGGTGCATAGTCGGAAACACGCCAAACGCGCGCCCAACATTTGCACACGATTGACATTTGTCACATGAGAACGGGTCGCTTCTACGACTCGTTCTTGTGTTCAACAGCTCGGCTGTGGAATGATCTGCCGGCCTCTGTGTTTCTTCCATCCTATAACATGGGTCTCTTCAAGACCCAAGTTCACTCCTTCCTATCCTCTAAAAGACCCTCCACACAGCATCCCCAAAGATGATTTGGGCCTTGAGGGATATTATTTCCTCCTTGGTCTCCTGTGTGGAGTTCAAGTTCACTTTACGTGACAACAAGATAACATCCTCAAACTGTGGTTAATCCACATTGTGACAACTTATTTACGAGTATATGATTTTATTCACTCCCGCCCCATTCTAATTTGGGTGGGTTTTTAAAAATAATGTTATATTATCGGTAAAACCGATTTAGTTAGAAAATAATTCAAATCACTATTTACACACCATACACAATATAGCAACAATTAGCTACGAGGGGGGCAATTTACATACTGCCCCATAACTGCCTTTCAGACAAAATTAAAAAAGAAGAAACATCTCGGTATATTTAAAAAGAAATTGTTCTTTCTGAAATTAACTGAACAAGATAATTAAAATTGTATTGGTATCTATTTAGGCAATCATTCTAGTTAACCAAGTGAAAATGTATTTTTTTTTTTTCTGTAATTAAATTATAAAAGGCGAACCGAATGACATTTGTCTTTTTTTTCACTCTGTTGACACTTTTTATAACTCGTTGAGCGGAGCTTGCCAAGTTGTTTCGATCTCCGAACTTGATGGAGAGTTGCGTTAGGAAGAGCATAGTTGTGCATTCGGGCAGTGTTAAGGTTAATTACTCAGTAGAATCGGGAACGCCAGTCTTGCGCGATTGTGGAGGTACTAGATGCACTACGAGCCACGGCATGTTAATCACACGCACACATCGCTCTCCACAATCGCATCATCCTCCTTTGATAAACACTAATTTGATTAAAGCACTGAGGCATGAATGTTTCATCTACAGGTTCAAACATACTGGTTAGAAGGGGCCAACGAGAAAGCCATCCAGCGGAGGGCCGTGGACCTGGGAGAGCTGCCTCCGCTGTTCTGCCGGCCCCGGAGGAGCCCCAAACTGTGTGACTCGCGCCAAGCCTCTCTCTGCGGATATCCTGGTAAAATACCATCTCATTTTTATTTCATCAGATTTTCTTCCGTATATGTACTTATATTCCCCAGTAATATAATGTTTTATGTTAATGATAACTTTACACCCCGTTCTTTATACCATGTCATGTTCCGCTTATTTATTTGTGAGTGAACCGTTTTCACCTTGCTACGGGCATCTTTAGACTATTTCAGATCAGTCCCAAATAAATAACATTTCACCACAAATTAATTTCCTTATTTCCTGCGAATTAAACACAATTACTAATAATAGGTAGTGATATTTCTTCAGCCTTAAAGTAAGTTGCACTACTAAACCTGGGCAAACCTCCTCTCTGCAACTCTTTAATAACAAGGAAACAATATTACAGAGCTACATACTTATCTGTGCAGTCAGTGGTCTCTACTGTAGATAACACTTATGCCCGACATATACTAGTCTGATAGCTGGAATGAGGCAGGACGGCAAACAAACCGAATACTTCTTCAGATAAGAGTGATGTACCCCGCAAGGGAGGAATGGAACACAGTCCAGTTCCAACTTCCAAACAGGAACTAATCTGGTTTACAGACACCCCCAAGACGGAGGAAAGAACTGGGGCCGGGGTCGGCTTGCAGGGATCCAAGAGGGAACTCAGTATACCTCTAGGAATACACTGCACTGAGTTTCAAGCTGAGATGATAGCCATCTTAGCCTGCACACAAGAGATTGTACGTATCAGGTACAGAAACAAGAACATAAGCATATGCTCTGATAGCCAGGCAGTCCTAATGGCACTGGAAAGTAACCAATGTGACTCCAGACTGGTGATGGAATGCAAGACTATTCTTGAAGAACTGGCTACCATCAATAAAATAACCTTAACCTGGGTACCAGAGCGTAACGGTATCGAAGGCAACGAGCGGGTTCACGGACTAGCGAGAAAAGGGGCGGAAGCACCGCTTGAGTGATCCTAGTCTGCCGTAGGAGTGGCAGCTTACCACACCAAACTACACATTGAAAGATGGGTTAAATCCCAGCACTGGAAGAAATGGGAGAGGACACCCAGAATGAGACAATCCAAAATACTCATAAACGGACCTAACCCCAGACGAACCAGGCAACTACTCAATATGGACAGAAACTCACTGAGGGAACTGAGGAGACACATGCAGCTGTTAGGAGTGGAAAACACCAATAGATGCAGGAAATGTGAAGCGGATGACGAGACTCCAATTCACCAATGGTGCCAATGTACCGCCTTGATGGGAAGAAGGCTCAACTACCTGAGAAGACATATTGTGGAACCAAGAAACGTAGCCGAATATCCAATGACAACCCTGGTGTACTTTATCTAAGGGACCAGGTAACTGTTAAAGGAATAAGGTAAAATGGGAGATAGCACAATGGGCCTGTGATCTGAGTGGTCACGGGGGCTATGCAAACCGCCTCCGTATCATTAAATAAATGTTGGTTTCACAGCTTAGTTTGTAGATCTGTATTAACCATTTAATGTTAAAAAAATCCTCATCTATTCATCTCTCCCACAATAGGATTAAATAGCCGCAGACAATCCGCCATTCGAGTCGCAGAGGGAGGAAGTTCCATCTCCCTGGGGCGGGCCAGCCCCAAACCTGATGCTGATCCTCATTACAGAAACAGGTTATTTCCATTATTAATTCATTTCCATTATTAGTTCATTAAAGTTCTCACATGCAAACTTTTTAATCAGTTATATAATTAATAATGACGCCACAAAGTTATCAATCGTTTGAAGAAATTATTTTTTAATCAGTGTTTAGAGGAGGGTTACACTTCATTAGATTGGAGGAGGGCCGTGATCATGCCTCTATACAAAGGTAAAAGATCACATATGGAATGTGGAAATCACAGAGCTATTAGCCTGCTAAGTTCAGTTGAAAAGCTGTATGGTAGGATATTGATTGAAAGGGTACAAACGAAAACAAAAGATAAAATATGAGATGTGCAAGGTGCATTTATAAGTGGAAGAGGGGGCATGGATCAGATTTTCTCATTGCGTATGCTCACAGAGGAGTTTCTGGCAAAAAACCAGAAACTTTTCTGTGCCTTTGTAGATCTACAAAAAGCATACGACCGAGTTGACAGGAAAAAATTATGGAAGGAGTACGAATCTTATACAGGTAATCGCGTCTCTGTACAAGGAAAGTGTTACATGTGTTAGGGTAAACAAAAGGTGTTCAGCAAGGCTGCGTAATGTCCCCTTGGTTATTTAATCTATACATGGATAATTGTATCAAAGAATTGAAAGAGGTGGGCTTGGGCGCGAAAATGAGTAATCTGCGAGTATGTTACCTATTGTATGCTAATAATGCGGTGCTGATTGCTAACAGTATGGAAGATCTACAGTCCCTCGCATCTAGGATGAATGAAGTATGTATGAATAATGAGCTAATGATCCCAAATGTACACTTTTCTAACTTAAATTATAAGATATCAGAAGGACACTAAGGACATACTATGACATTAAACTCATTCCTTGCCGTAGACTCAGAAACAATGAATTGCTTTTCCTCAATAAACACTACTAGAATGTCGAGATTTGTTAACTCAACCCAGGGCCAACTTTTGGTACCAGTCTGAATGATATTTTTAGGGCTTTTTGAAAATAGAACTGGAAGATTATAATTTAGAATGTCTAAAATCATGGACTCTACTAAAACTATCTTCAGGCTTTGACTTGAATGTTCTCTCAAATGTATATTTTTGTCCTCTTTTTGTCATTGCTTCATACTTGTATTATGTATGTACTATTCTTTTTCTGTAGCTCTTGTTTATTTAATTTCGTGACATGTATTTTGTGAAAATGGACATTGGTCCGTAAATAAAAAAAATAAACAAATAAAGGAAGGTGTTGAACAGAAGGTGTGTGCCGGGACACAAATGTGAAGTAGTAGTGTCTGCGAGCAGGGATCAGAAATATGGGCACGGTGTCTAGCGATGTCAGAGCTTAGAAATAGGTCTAATTGGGAACCACCACCATATTATTAAGTTAATTCTTGTTGACATCTGAAAACATAACCTCGAAAATGAAATTCGGGGCATTAGAAACACGAAAGATTAAATCAAGTATGGTTGTATTTTAGGTAATCTCAAACAAATATATCGCATTCTTAATACGCATTTTATTTAAAAAAAACCGTTTTGATTGAACTTAATTACAATAAGAAACGACTATTTCAGTTGGGGGAGACACCAAATATCGCATTTAAAATTACTATTTTGCAAAAATTTATACACGTAAAAATTAGTATCACAACATGCCGTGTTAAAAGGTATTTTATGTGACATTTGCCGATAAGTACTGCCAACCTAAAACAGTGACACCAAATATTGTTTTTTTTCTTTGACAAACACAAACCATTGAAATAGTTTATAGGTTCTTGTAGACCTTCTTATAACCTTTCGACGCCATGGCTTTTTCAGTATCGGGCAAACCAGTCTTCTGGAAGGCCTATTAGGTTCAACTAATGGTATTAGTTTGGGTTATTTGTAAATAGGAAAAATGGTTTTTTTGTTTATTTATGTGTAAGAAACTAACAGCTTTTAATACAAATATATATACAAAGTAAGTTAACATAAGGTAACCCATCAAAGTTTCTTGTGCTAACAGTGGCTATATACAGGTGTTTTATTTATGAAGCTAATAAAAAAGAAATCAGCGACAGGAGATGCACTCGATACATTTTATACTGGTGCATCAGTTGGATATTTTGAAAAAGGGTATTATGAAGAATGTCGATGTTGTCAAATGTTTGTGCGTTATATATTGCGCACAAATACGGGGAATTGGAGAATTTATCCGATTGGCCCTTGCATGCGGCAAATGAAAAAAATCAGTTTGTCAGGTTGGTCTTGACGGGATGAAGTCGTAGGATTGGCAGAACCTATCGGCAAAGATCAAATAAATTTGAACATGGCATCATGTGGTTCTTGTGATTTTTAAGTGTATATTAATTTTTGGGAAATCTTAATTTAAGTGCAATATTTATTGTCTCCCCACTGGATGAGTTGCTTCCGATTATAATTAAGTTCAATAAATTTTTTTTTATAAATAAAATGCGTATTAAGAATGCTATACAATTATAAAAATTTACTATCAAAACGACCAAATGAAAAAATACTGGAATTAAAGTTAAATGGACAATTTAATAAAAGAAAAACTTTATCAGTTGTAATTTCCAATTATCAATATTTTTATCAAATCATGTTTATTAGAAAAATACATTAATAATGGAGTTTGTAAATTTAATTTCAGACGACTGTTGAGTTCCATAGCGTCATCTACAGAAGAGAAAGGACTGTGCCTGGGAGTGCGGGCGGAGGTTAGTGGGGGCAGTGGGAGAGAGGGCGGGATGCTGCGGGAAGCGCACTCGCTGGATCTGTCCCGCCTCAACTCCGTTCCCACCCGCACCACCTCGCGCTCCCTCGCACACTTCAATCTGCCCCTCTCCTACATGCCTGCCCTGCCTGTCCTGCCATGCCCCCGGACCGCCATTACCAACACTGCCACCATTCCCACTCTGTCTGGGAACCACGTCAACAACATTAACTTCCTCAATGGCAACGCCGGAATAGGGCTGGATGCCAACGATGGCGCCGAGATTGCGGAGGCGTGCCCCCTGCTCCGCAAGGCCAGCCTGCTGGGCCCCGAGCCCGCTGACATCAAGCAGCGACCCGAACTCAATAGTGTCAGCTTCCCCGGCAAGAAGTGGAGGTCGCTGGAGACCATGGCCGATGCCGAGGTGGTCAGAAAAATCCCGCGCGCCTCTTTTCGCTCTTGGTTTATCGGATTATTCAACGGAAGTGGCCTCAGGACTAGCGACGGTTCTCTGCGGAAAGCCGTGCCTTTACTGGATAGGGAGTCCGCCGTGTGAATGTGAATTTTTAGAAAATACTTGTATATTTTGGTGGAGAATCAGTTTGACATGTAGATGACGAGTTTCAGTCCGCACGAGTCACTCGTGATTTTATGGACATTGATAAGGAAAATAATGTTATTAATAAGTTAAGTGAGTAGTCCTGTGTACCTACATAATAATTTCCTACCCTTTGGCCATTCTCAGCAACCTCATTTTTGAAAAATCTTTAATTGCGTATCGTTGCTCACGGTGGCCGGTTAGAAAATAACTTAAGGCTAAGTTAGAAAGCTTTAAGCATAAAACAAATCAGGAGAACCGTGTGTGGCAAATAATTTAAAGGTACTTGTGTAAAGTGTTGTGGTTGTTTGTTCGTTTGTTCATTTGTTCCACGTTGCTCACGGCGGCCCGTTAGAAAATAACTTACAACTAAGTTAGAAAGCTTTACACATAAAACAAATCAGGAGAACCGTGTGTGGCAAGTAATTTAAAGGTACCTGTGTAAAGTGTTGTGGTCGTTTGTTTGTTCGTTTGTTCCACGTTGCTCACGGTGGCCCGTTAGAAAATAACAGGCTAAGTTAGAAAGCTTTACACATAAAACAAATCAGGAGAACCGTGTGTGGCAAGTAATTTAAAGGTACCTGTGTAAAGTGTTGTGGTTGTTTGTTCGTTTGTTCCACGTTGCTCACGGTGGCCCGTTAGAAAATAACTTAAGGTTAAGTTAGAAAGCTTTACACATAAAACAAATCAGGAGAACCGTGTGTGGCAAGTAATTTAAAGGTACCTGTGTAAAGTGTTGTGGTTGTTTGTTCGTTTGTTCATTTGTTCCACGTTGCTCACGGTGGCCCGTTAGAAAATAACTTAAGGTTAAGTTAGAAAGCTTTACACATAAAACAAATCAGGAGAACCGTGTGTGGCAAGTAATTTAAAGGTACCTGTGTAAAGTGTTGTGGTTGTTTGTTCGTTTGTTCATTTGTTCCACGTTGCTCACGGTGGCCCGTTAGAAAATAACTTAAGGTTAAGTTAGAAAGCTTTACACATAAAACAAATCAGGAGAACCGTGTGTGGCAAGTAATTTAAAGGTACCTGTGTAAAGTGTTGTGGTCGTCTGTTTGTTTGTTGGACTCGTGCAGATGAACAAGGTGCAAATCACCGCTGTCCGTGCCATAATTGAATATTGTAATGTCCTCCTTAGGATATTACCTCCAATAAATAGTTATTGTTACTTTTTTTTTATTTGATTACATCAAATTTAATAATGTTATTATTAAGTTCTGAAAGTATTTTTAGTTTTTATTATTGTGACAGCTGTTTCATCGTTCAAGGCCATTTTCAAACTGCGGTTAGCCACATTGTGATAACTTATTTATATGATTTGATCCCCCCATTCTGATATGGAATTTTTTTTTAATAACGATATATTATCATTATTATTAATAACAATAATTCATTATTTATTATTAATAAATCATTGTTTTTAAAAATCCGTCCAAATTAGAATGGGGGGGGGAGTAAATAAAATCATGTAAATAAGTCATCACAATGTGGATTAACTGCAGTTTGAAAATGGCCTTGAATGCCGAAACAGCTGTCACAATAATAAAAACTAAAAATACTTGCAGAACATAATAATAACATTATTAAATTTGATTTATATTAATTTTTTACAAAATTAAATGTATGTCTACGAATTAAACACAAAAATAATGAATAGTTATTGTTACAGTTTAAATCTGTACTTTAATTTAAACACAGGTGCAGTTGCTTAGAATAATGGTTACGATTCAGAGTTCTGATGAGAATGTGTGTTGACAGTCTTCACTGATCAAAGATGCTGAACTCTTACCTCCTTCCTTTATTAGAAATACATATATGAATTTGATATTGCTACATGTATTCAGTAGTCATGAGCAAAAAGGCAGCTATTTGACAAAAATCACAAATGTTCTCTATTAAATTCTGAACCCCTTATAATAAACCAAAAGGCAGTATAAATTTTATTAATGTTTTTAAAAAAACTGGTCGTAATTCTGAACAATAAGCCAATATGGCGAGTTTCATACAAAACACAGTATAGGTGAGGCATTTAATGTGTTTTGAAGAAGCAGCGTAAGTATTGTTCCACATTCTGGGAGATGCATGAAAGAGTTGGTAATATTTTTATGCCTTTGTATTAACAAATCACTAAGTAATTTTCTTGTTTTATCTAATCCTAGCTACCTAATTTTAAAACGCAATTTTTTATAACATAAAACCAATAAAACACTTAACGCATCCGCTGAACCCACTCCGTCCCGCCCAAATTCCAGCTTATACCCTCCATTACCTTAGTAAGGGGCATAAATATAAGATTGCTATCAGCAAGTGCCGCTAGCACATAAAACACACTTTACAATTCTTTGAAGTAAAAATAAATAAAAGCCCTACAGTAGCATCAGACAGCCCGCTCACTGGGTAGAGAAGATTATCTCCACATTTATGCACCTCTAACCACAGTTGACACAGGAAGAGGGATACAATACAATATCTACTTAATGCAATTAATAAAAAACATTATTTTAATAAGCAAGAATACAGTTTAACGCTAATATTATGTACAGTGAAAAAGTTTGGATTTTTCAGTCCCTTGAAGACTGAATTTGAAAAATGGTCCAATTTATCTCGCATAAGAGTTTTTTTAATATTTCTATTTTTGAAACTGATGGTGGAATTCCATTATAATAAAACACATAAAACTTATTTCCACTTTTATTTTATTTCACCGTAACCGGTTTCAGCTTGTTAAAGCCATCTTCAGATTGGTACAAATTAATCTTAATCTACGGTTTATATACACAACATATGGGTGAGGAGGGGGGGGAGAGACTGCAAGGGATTTATTCTATTATATGGGCTGGCTAAATCCTCCATTGCGACACAATCACCATCTTCCGCTTACTGTGATGGTAGTAGAGATTTTCAAATATTGTCATGTTATTCGTAACCAGGGAATATTTGTATTTCTTTTAAAATATATATATATATATATATATTTCTTGTAAGGTATTCCCCAAACAATATTAAAGTAAAGTAATCTACAACCAGAGGTAAATAAGCTTACTGGGAATAACCAAAATAATTAGAAAGTCGGCAGTCAAAGACGACTTAGCAACAAATGTAAAGAAAACCCATCTAATAGAATAAATCCCTTGAAGTCTCTCCTCCATATGTTGTATATATAAACCGTAGATTAAGATTAATTTGTACCAGTCTGAAGATGGCTTTAACAAGCTGAAACCGGTTACGATAAAATAAAATAAAAGTGGAAATAAGTTTTATGTGTTTTATTATATTATCGCATAAGAGTGTTTTTTCCAGTCCAATGTAAATTAACCTTATAAGATAGTTTTCCTGTAGATTGTGTTCTTGCTTATCATAAGAATGTTTAAAAAACAAATGCATATATGTTTTTTTTTAATGTATTACATTTTATGTTATATAAAATGTTTTCTGCGTTTCTCTTATTTCAGGATATAACTTTTGCAAATATGTAGCTGCCTTTTTGCAAGATGGCTACGGTATTGATAGCTACCATTTTTCTTGATTCTGCAAACATAATTAATGAGTCACTGTAGTTCCTTGGGAATCTTGAACTCCTTTGCAAACTGTGTGTGAAAAGGAGATTCTTAGTTTTTTTGTCGAGGTCCTTCCTCTGTATCATTCAATTTGTCTGGCCACAGAATCAGTATAAACTCATAATCTTCCATGATGTGATTGACGCTGAAACAGAGTGAGCAGGTCTTTGCCAAAGTATTTGTCATATTGTCCATTGAATAGATTATTTGTACAGTTCTCCACCTTTTTTATTGCATCACGCACCATTGCTTTCAGCCAGAGTCTTCTATGGAAGGGTATAACAGAGTTGAATTCTAACACACTGATCTCTTCTGAGAGTAAGGCCGCTCTCTGACGGTCCGGTAGGGAATCGACATAAACCGGGTGCAGCAAAAATGCAGGAAATGGTTCGCGATATTTCCTCCATCGACTCTCTGACGGGTCTGCAATGATTCGTAGCCCCCAGTAAATTGTCGGTATTGCAGATTTCTGTTATCACATTTACCGCTGAATGTTATTGGATCTATCAAAGTCAAAATCGAAAAATGCCGAGTGAATCAAGTGAAGACAAGGCCCTGGTATGCTCTTTATTCCTTCGTACAAGACAAAAAAGGAGGAGGTTTTAGGTCCACTCCTAGATCGAACGTAACATTCATTGTAAGTTATTTATTGCTGCCAGGAAACTGTCCGAAGATGATGTCAAATTCCGGCAAATGTACCGAATGTCAAAAAAAACATTCCAAGAACTGATCCAGCACGTTACTCCATATATAAGAAGTTCTCCTATTGAACACCAAGTTTTCTCCGTTGTCCCCTTTACTGCATATGCCAGTAATTTATAGTTATTAAGGCGTGCATATTTCTCTACCTCCATTATTATCCGAAAATTCATATCCCGCTCCATGTTTGAACTCAAACGATGAATGGTACGTAAACGATCAAAACGCAGTACATAGTGTGTTTACCGAGAAGCTACTGAGCTGCTGCCCCGCTTGCGGTATAACAGAAGTACGTCGCACCACTCCCGCTTCCCCCCCGACTCGTCAGCTAGCATCCATTGAAATGTATGGAGCAGTGCCCTGTCGGTATCACGCATGAGGTTTGTGTCGATTTTCTACCGGACCGTCAGAGAGCGGCCTAAGTATTCCTCCCAACAGGAAAATTATTCCAGCATTGAGTATCAATGGGGTATTGGTGGTAATATTGTTGAGTTTCCCACAAACTCATTTAATAACTGAACCGTGTTAATACAGGACAGTCTTATGGGATGTCATTTCACCTGGGTCTTGGTCTCGAGTCTTTGGTTCCTCTTGCTCAGTTTTGTTAACTATAATAATAATTAATAAATTTCCAGTCGGGTATTTCTTAGGGAAACTTAATCTAATTCTCCTTGTCTTTCATTATACACTTTTTCCAATTTGACCGAGTCGGTTCTAACTTTGAGAAAACTCATGTATAAATTATGGAAATTCTTCTGAATTAAATACTCCCCTAGTAAAGATCAACTACATTCCAGCCATTCCTTACCCAGGGAAATAAGGTAAAGACCTCGATGAAGATGAATTAACCTCACAAATGCCTGCTCTCTTAAATTAGGTGTCAATTAGGTAGGTGCGGATGAAATTAAAAAATAAATAAAACGCCTAATTAAAAATAATGACAAATCATAACTTTTATGCCTTCAGTACTTCTATAATGTCATCAGTCACCTCGAGATTCCTCGCTCGCCATGTTTCCAGTTGCTCGGTGCTGCCATGTGGGTAGGATGTATCCTATCCTCCACATTTCCAGTTGCTTTAATGTCAGATACTGAACTGAACAAAAACCTCTAACTCGTACCGCTGTACTTATAGTCGTCCCATCCTCATTGCCAGTTGTAATGTCTTTAGGATGTTATTTCCAATAAGTAGATATGGTTGCTGTTGAAATACCCGCTTTAATTTAAACACAGGTGCAGTTGCTTACAATAATGTTAGACCATCGCCGCTCACGAGCCGGCAGAAACCGGAGCTCCACTGAACAACAAATGTATTTAATCACCATCACATCACAAATTGGTTGAAATTAAGATTATAGAATTATCAGGAAGTATTCCTGTTCACATACTTAATTTTATTATTTTATTAGTAGCACTAATATAACGAATGCGCTGAAATATTTCATCACGTTTAATCATTATCCATAATGTTATTATTTATACTGCGCAGAGTTGAAATGAAGTCATAGTTTTATTTTATTAAGTTAATATTCATCGTTGTGCTCTTCCTCAGGTTTAGTGTAAGTGTAATGTGTGTCGGATCCAATAATGTCTTTTGGCCACACACTTCTACAGTGGACAATCTGTCCTTGCTAAAATATGTTACAATAACTAAACAAGGCACTTGATGCAATCCGTCATCTTTCAAAACCATTGCATTTCCACTTGATTTCCCGATTTCCCGTGTGAAATGGAAAAATGAGTTTCCACCTATGCCTATCCCGATTAGTGACACTACTCAATATGTAAAAAGAATGATTTACATAATGACTGTGTGATTTGACTAGTTTTTTTCATTTGAAATGGAAAAATGAATGGCTGTGAAATAATTCATATTAGAAACAAACATGTGAATGTAAATATACAAAATAATATCATCCATACCATGATTTTAGTAATCTATTTCACATTAAATATACATATCGACAATGTCAGATGTGCAAATGGTATCTTCTTATTAGACCTGTTTAAAGTTTCATTTTTATGTGTTTAAAGTTTCACATCTACATTTTTATTATTTTTGAGATAAATTTGTGTTTTTGATATTTTGCATAAACCCCTATTTATTTCATCAGAAAAAAACATATTATTGCACAGCTGTAGTAGTACAGCTCTTATGCAATGTTACCAATTTACACATCCGACATTGTTGGTTGGAACCGTCGATATGTACATGTGACTAGTTTAAAACTTTCCCCAAGTCAAGAGTGAAGTGACGCTCACTAGCCATAGTAGAGTAGGTTAACAGTAACAACACATATTATTAAGTTATTTGGCCATTTACAGTTTTCATTTGAGTGTTTTGTGTATAAAGCATATCATCTCACTTTAAGTATTTCATATACTATGCGCTGTTGTGTATTTTTATGTACTTTGTGAATGTGGTCCAAATTGTGAAAACAAAATGTAAATAGACAATCTAGTATATAATGTTGTTTACAAATTACAACTACATAAATATATTTTATTCAAAATATTCTTTGTTCAATTTTAATATAAAACACACACACAATAAAAATAATACATATTCCAATATCTGGGACAGAACTTCATATCATTCGACTTAGTAGTCTCCAGATTGCACTACTGCTATACTTTGTATGCTGGTCTGCCTAATGTACATTTGAACAGACTGCAAGGAGTGTTAGAACACAGCAGCTCGTCTAGTATGCGGTGCCACCAAATACTGTCACATCACTCCTCTTCTACGTGATTGCGTACACTGGCACAGAGTCACATAAAGAGTTCACTTTAAAATTTGTCTTATGGTATACAAGGCACTGGACGGGCTGGCACCATCATACTCGACCGATCTCTGCGGGAGGGACAATCTTACTCAGAGGCAACTCACACTCAGGTCGGCCAAGTCTGATGCGTCCAACAGACTGGTTGAACCCTGAATGCTGCTAAATTTGGGGACAGAGCTTACAATGTGCCGGGTCCACATACTCAGAATGACCTTCCATTTGGCTTGAGGTCAGAAAGCAGAAACCTTTAAGTAAAATCTAAAAACATATCTACAAACTTTAACAAGATGTAAAACGCCCTTAACCCTTTGCACTCCTAATTTTTTTTTAATTACCTACTACCAACTCCTTAATTAATTTACAAAAAAGGGATAAAAAGTGGCCTCAATAAAAAGTTAAACAAAAAGTTAAACAAAAAAAAATACATTTGTTAATTTAAATTATTTTTCGAAATTGCGTTACTATAATGTCGAGTATGACTCGACATAGGAGTTGGTGTAAGAAATATAATGTCGAGCCACACTCGACAAAGGAGTGGTAAGGGTTAAGGTATTGTTTAAAAAAGTATCTATGGGAAGATAACAGATTTGAAATTGTTGAAGCAGACTTACAGTAACTTAATTCATACATACATATAATCTAGGAGAGAAGAACTTCACCACAATTCTCATCATCCTTGTAGTAATCTAGAACAGAAGATCTTCATCATCACTGTCATCATTGTTATAATGATATTATAATCTAAGACAGGACTTGATCATCATCACTGTCATCATTGTTGGCGGACATTGCCTCGATTCGATCATCACGTTTCTCCTTGTAATGCATGATCAAGACCAGAAGGGTGATGATCCCGCAGAGGCCGGTGATTACAAACACGCTCTTGAGGATGAGTTTGCTGGGCGTGACGAAGAGCTGGGCCCTCCAGCGGGCGGGCTCACCGGGCGGCCAGGGGATTACCACCACCTGCGAGTTGGGGATGAGCTGCGTCCAGGTGCGCGAGCGGTTGGACAGCCCCACGGTGAGCGTGTCCACGAAGTTGGGCGTGCGGTCCAGCCCGAAGATGGAGAAGGGCAAGTCCAACACGAAGTACGCCGACTGCGGCAGCTGCGCGCACACGCCGGAGCGCGGCAGCCCGTCTTGGGACAACGTATTGTATGATATTTTGGGGCCTGGCAAATTTGTTCCTACAACAATAATTATACATAATATATTAAAACCTGCGAATCCGATTCCCGCCGCTTTGTTCAGCAGTTCCTTGAAAAATAGATTTAAAAAATGGTTCAATTTGAAACCCATAGATAAGTTTTTATTCAGCTTTTTGATAATAGGTAACTATGGTATTTTTATTCATTTAATTTTTTATGCCCTTCCAGAAAACACAATATTCTCCGAACAGATCCTATAGAAATGCCAGTTGATTTGGCAAATAGCTGTGCTGGTGTAGAAACTGTACTCGTAATTATTTTTATTTTCTGATACAAAGTATTAATATTATTGTTTCAAACTAGTTAAAACCAGTTTGACACTTGCTCACGATGTGCACAAATCAAACATGTGCTCTTTAAAATGATTTACGTGTATATTGTATAGTCATCAGCGTGTAGTTGAAATCCAGTTTTCAATCAAAACGAGTTTTGAACCACCCACCAAGTGTAGAAAAAAATACGCTCAAATGAAATTCGCTATGCACCGAGACACTTCATAACACCGCTATAAAAGGTATAAAATCCATGAAGTGCACACACATCAAGGAGGCCTATTCCTGTTCTTTTTAAGGAAAATTCCTTTTCTTTAGGCTTAAAGACGTCTTGCTTAACTGCGGAATTCAGGAGACATATAGTAAAAAAAATCCTAAACAGATTGTTAAGAGAAAACACAAATTGATGAAATATCTTCAAGTGACACAAGATTTTGGACCAAAACTTTTAAAAACAATTACAATACATTTTAATAATTTTTAATTTTATTTTTAACTAGCTTAACACGTTCATTTCTGACACCGCACGTCACGCGTTGACCGGCATGCGCGCAACGCACCTCGCGCCGTCTGTTCCATTTCCGGTCTAAAACAGACAATACTCCTTTAGTTCGCCATAATAAATAAAACATTACACATTCCTCTTTCTCGTTTTCTTTCTGAAAAAAAAACAGTAAATTATGATGTCTATACAATATTATGGTCATGTAAACACTCCTTTAGTTCGCTCGACCTTTCAGTCAAATGTTCTCAGCATGGCATTAATATGTACGAATTTTAGTTAGCAATGAACGTGTTAAATACGCCTTTTAATGAAGAATTACGTTTTGTAAAAAGGTACCTACCTCACTAGATACTAGATTTTCTGTCACTACTAAAAGTGCGCTCTTATGTTAATGCATATGTGCGAACAGAACGTAACACTTTTCACAGCATGGACCTGGTTCATATGCGTTTCATAGTGCGACAGGGAAACAACTGCACGGAAACAAAACATTTTTGCATTGTCGCCAAAAAAATTAAAACAAAAAAACTATTTTTCAAAAATGTGCGAAATAGCGCGAATTGTGCGAAAGTCGAATGTGCGAAAGCCAAGGTCCGCCTGTATTTTCTTTACAAAATAATTCTGTAATGAAATAACACCAAGTGCAGTGAATTTTCCCTGGCAAGGAAACTTCTTTATTTTTATTTATTGTTTGATGTATTGCCCATCCCACTGTTGGGATGACAATAGTAGTTTTTCAGCTACCCAGTACATGACCATTTTTAAATAATATATATAGTAAATAGTACTTAACATGATAAGAAACAATTAAACTTGGCAGTTAAGTTTTAACATTTTGTTTTTAAAGGAGATCTTGATTTCTGCGTTTCTAACGGTGGTGGGTAGACAATTAAATTGATTAATGACGCTGTACTTTTTTGTCCATTGCTTGATAATATAGCTTCATTTAAAATTTGGCAGAAAAGGTGGCACTAACAGATGAATATTGTAATTGTAAAATAGGTATATTCAGAAATCTGTTTAATGGACTCGTGATTTTAGTCATAACCGGAAGATAATTGCCATTTATTTGCCATAAATAGATACATCAAACGTAAGTATATATTTATACCAATGGACTGACACCGTAACCAATCTAAATAAAGAATATGTACTAGTTTCACAGAGTCAAAAACTATCAGAACCAAACTAAATAAAGAATATGTACTAGTTTCAGAGAGGCAAAAACTATCAGAACCAAACTAAATGAAGAATATGTACTAGTTTCACAGAGTCAAAAGCTTTCGGAACCAAACTAAATCGACAAGTAGTGGACTAGTAAAATATTGATTTTTGGAATCTATAAGCTTCGCCAATACCAGTTTGGCAAAGGAGATTCACTATTTAAAATTAAATACATATTTACCATAAGTGCCTTTTTTCTTTCCTAAAGCACCTACTGTAACCGGAACCTTCTTATTAGTCAGCCCTGTTAGAACCATGACCTTCATAAAGTTAGCATCATAATCCAAACTGTTCTTCATAGCGCCCACACTGTACTCCAGAGTGGTCTTGTTCTGCTGCAGTAGGATGAAGTCCAGCACTCCGTCCTGGTAAAAGTCATAGAACACGAACAGGATGGTCCCCTTACCGAAGGGGTCCAGGGCACCCCACTGGATGACATAAGTCCTGGCAAAGGGACACGACGCGCAAGGAACATTCTGCAACAAAAAGGCTTGCGGCTCTGAGAGCGCGTCTTGCTGCAAGCTCACCAAGAGGTCGGGGTAGCCGTCCATGTTGTAATCTCCTCCGCGCATAGTTATAGTATCTCTGTATATCTCGCCGTTGGGAGGAAAAAACCCCCATTCCTTCTGGTTTTTATCCTTAAAGTCAATATTCAAAGTTTTCCAAACGGAATCATCATTGATCATTATGCTGCTGCTGCGACAATCCTTGTCAAAGCAAATGGGAAGTAGAAGATATAACTTTCCTGACAGTTCCACATCCAGGTATAAGGACTGACCGATGTGGCCCGACACCCCGATGGGCATCTCTATCTTGTTCTTAAAGGTGAACCCCGGGTTGGCTACGTCTCCGATCCACACCTCGAAGGAGGTGGGAGAAGTGATGAGCAGATCGGATGCGTAGTCGCCGTCTATATCCAAGAAGGAGTTGGAGTGAGGCAGACGCACTTCGTGGTAGCTGTCTTTGCAGAGTGGGATTTCCTCGGGAAGGGTTCGGTTGTGATTGAACACCCAGAATGATCTGATGCTGTTGACATTGACCCCGAACAGGTCAATTATCATATCTTGGTTGTAATCCATAGCCAATGGATGGCCAATGGTTGTGATCACCGTAGGTAAATCGAGTAAGGAGCAATTCAAACTGTCTTCTCCTCCCCAAATTATACGAATATCGTGATTTCTCGACAGTTTGTCTCTTTTGGTGATATTTTGAGTGGTTATTAGGATATCCATGAAAGCGTCCCCATCAAAGTCTCCCGGGACCACACTGGTCACCCTGTATTCTTTGAAGACACACTTCAGTCCAATTCCTGGACGAAGAAGCGGCTCTTTTTCATTTGCCAGGAATATTTCCAGTGTTTTCCCTTCATCCCTGAGCATGAAGATGTCTGTTAGTTCATCGGAATTAAAATCACCAAATGCTGCTGGTAATGCATTTCGATCTTTACCAAACACATTCACAGAGATGTCGTTGGAACTCGTATGGGGCACAGAAACCAGGATACACATCAGCAGGGCAATAAACATCTTTACGCCAATCCATTCCATTTCCTTTAATCACCTAAAAATAATAGCACATATGCCATAATTTGTGTATCAATTGGGTTACTAACGATCATCTATACGACATTGTAAAAATCATAACCTACCTCTCCATTATTTAACTCGTTTCAAGTCTTCAGGTATTTTTTAACAAAAGGAGTCTTATTGCTTGAAACGACAATATTTGACAGTAATATCCTAAAACTATTAATTTTGAACAAACAAATATTATTATCACATTTAATAATCATTTCGATTGTCAAACCAGTGATGGTGTGACCAAAAAATATTTCCCTGGATTTCGAAAAAAATCTCTAGATTTCCCTAGATTTTGGGAATGACTAGAAATGAGGGACGAAAAAAATGTACAAGTACGGCTAGATCCGGCCCGCGAACACTTTTGGACCTGCCTATATAATTAAATTCCACAAGCATAATCACAGTGTAGCCAGTGTTAAAAATCATAATATATTTTTTTTAAAGAATCATTATTTAAGTTTACTAGCAATCTCAGTAATATTGTCATATCTAAAAAAAAGTTTTGCTAGGAGCCAAGGTTCAAAATTTCCCTGGCTTGTATGGTGATTTCTCTTTTACCTGAAATTGTTTTTTCTCCCCTAGGTCTAGGGAAATTTCACTGCGTCAAACTGACAACCGCAGATCATGGAGAGGTGACAACTGACTGTAGCGTTGCCATATCAAAAAATAGAAACTCCCTAGAACAGGGGTCAAAAAATCCCTAGATCCTGGGCATTCGCGTTGTGGTTGTGTCGTTCAATATGTCAATCACAGAGAAGAGAATCGACAGAGTGAATGGTATATCTATGTGGGTGCTTTAACAGGTGAGGGGAAGAAGCCAAATTTAGCAGGTTGAGGGGTGAGCCTGGAGGCATGTCCTTTTCAGTGATTTGCCAATAAATAAATCCCAAATATTATGCAGACACATTGCACCGCAAAGTATTAGTATTTTACTCTTCGAAAAGCAAATCTGCTAATGATCAACGCGTCCTTTTTACAGCTGTGTGGAATTTATCGCCAATATCCTCCCCGTAGCTACCGTGCCAACATCCAAAAAAACCCAAACCACCAATTTAAGGAACAGATTAAAAAAAAGTTCGGCTTGTTTACTTGAACAGAATACTGTAGTATTTAGTTTGACCCTTTTAGAAATGTTTAATAATTTACTTATCGCAGGAAACGAAGACTTGAACGCTTTCTCGTCGTCGCCATTTCGATTTGACAACTTTGTTTCATAAAACTGTTAAGAAATATATTGAATAAACTTAAAGTTAAGATAAACAACAATATTCTGTGGAATAACATGCGATATTTGTGATTATTCTCTCTATCATTTTTATTTTGACACCATTTTAATGCATAATGGGCCCTCTACACGATGGGCCTTCATCTTTTTTTTATTGTATGAATACCGCACAAGAGTCCCAACTGCTCCCAACCGTCTGGAGCCAGTGAGAATATGGCATTCCCAATTGGGGAATGTTGTGAGGCTGACGGTATTGTGGAGGGGAAGGGGTCGGAGAAGAGGAAGAAGGAGGTGGGGAAATACCTGGCTATTCAGATCTGGTCACCAAACACGGTTAAAGGCCATTTCAAGCAACGTTTCAATTCTGAAAAGTGGTCTTTCACCAGGGCGATACTGAGAGTATCTTCCACTCTGGAACGTGCGCAAATATACTGTATATTATTTTTAAATGAATTAATTGTGAAACAGCACAAATTAATTAAATAAAATTTAGTTGCGCACGCCGGGATTTGAACTCACGACCTCCGGATTCGTAGTCAAGAGCCTCGCCCCTCGCCATGGAGGCTTATCAACAGACAATAAATTACTCCTATACAAGACGACCATAAGGACGGGCTTTACTTACGCTGCTCCCATTTGGGCATACGCAGCTCACCAACACATCAAAAAACTACAAACCCTGCAAAACAAACCCATTCGATTAGCATTGAATGCGCCTAAGTGGATCAGGATTAACACTTTACACGATGACACAAATATTCCTCTAATAAAGGATCTTATAGTAACACATTCTGAAAAGTTTTATGCCGGTCATGAAAATCCATCAATAAATACTTAAATTGTAATAAAATATTAAATATTTAAATACAAGAAACCTAAATCAATCCTCCGTAAGGAGTAAAATCCTGCCCCTAAAATTGCAGTATAGTTATTAAGTTTCAATTCATCCACTCACCACCAAGAATGAAAATTCAAAAGTAAATAATCATTAGATAATCATTTCTAATTATGCTAGAGTCAGAATTTTTTTAGTTTTGGAACTCTGTATACCAATCAAATCAAATGAAAAAACGCTCTTCACTCACCCAGTCACGAACTTGGCCACATGTACGGGTGAAACCTCCACCTTCCCCCCTTCCCGCTGCCGCTGCATAGCTAAGACGACCGTGGACACGTGCAAAATATGTTCACCTACTCGACGCTGACACACTTGCACCCCGCACCCCGCTGCACTCTGCACCCGCTACATCCCTAAGCTGTGATCCTACGCCCTGCTATTTTGAGAGGCCATTGTAAAATAAAAGAAAACATTCCCGAGTGATTTGGAAACTGCATGCCCTGGACGGATGGCATGGGACCTATATGACAGATAATAACAATAATAAGAACAATGACTATGTTACGCATAATAATAATGAGTGTTAGAAAAAATAATGTGATGATGAAACAGTGATAATTTGTGAAGTTAGTCGTTCTGTGACACGCCATATTTGTTGATATAAGGAGAAAAAATCATCTGAGTTATTATGCAACCCCGTCGCAGGCAGACCCCCACCGCTCTCCATCACCCCGGCCAGCCCTCAACGGTACAAGTTTCTACGTCTGGAAGGATGACATGGGACTGAAACCAGTGTTTCCAAAACAATTTACAATTTAAATACAGTGATAAGACGCCTTATTTTAGTTGGAACTTTGGACCTTAAAGAGTTTTTTGTTTGTTTGTTTTGTTTTTGACAATTTTAATGTTTTGCATAGTTAAATATAATAATAATAACAAAGGATTTATATAGCGCAATTACGTTAAGATATGTTATGTTTATGTTAGATATGTAATTGTATTTAGGAGGAAGGGTATGGCCGCCACGGGTGTCGATGAGGTTCGCTATCCATCATATCGCCAACCCTTCGGTGGCGCAAAGAGGAGGACGGAACGTGAATAATGTCGAATTGGCACGCGGAATGTCAGAGGAGGTATGGAAAGAAAGATGAATGAACTATGTGATTCGATGGTAAGCAAAAGTTTGGATGTACTTTGTATAATAGATAGTATGAAAAGGGGAAGCGGCACGATGCAACATAGCGATACGCTCGTCATCTAGTCTGGTAGGCCAGATGACGATGGTTTTATACTTTTTCATAAATTGCCCCTTTTTGCCGGTCAAATGTGTCATTGGATAGCTGTGACATCATTCTGTGTACTCGTATTTCAAAGTCAATGCTCTATTATATTACAACCAAATGATTATGTACGACTATCGATAATGTTATGATATGTTCTTATTTTTATTTATTGTCTAATTATTATTTCTCTTATTCTACTTCTTTAGTATTTTGATTTATGGTTTTATTTTCTATTCCCATTTATGATATTGGTTGTATATGGTCTGGCATGTAAATAGCCACATCGAAGTAATGGGCTTTATACCCTGATAAAAAAATAACAATGAGGAATGAAGATTCCCTCTTTCACGCAACTGCAATAAATTGGTCAAATACAATGAAATCACTACTTAGCTGAAACAGAGATCTCATTTGCTAGTCCAGAATGTCCACTTCTCAAGTTCACGATTTGGTCGACTTTCTGTTATAAGAATTCACAGCACAGATATATTCGAGAGAGCAAACTCTTCCTTCTATTACTTGGAGTACAATGCTAATCAAGTTTTCCCCAATTTTATGCTGACCGCCAATCTTTCGCACATATGCAAAAATATGGCACGTTCCTGACATCTGTTGTCCATTCAGAGAACACTAACTCTATTAGGGCGAATTCCAATGTCAGAAATTACATCGCTTACCAGAGAAAAAATCTCTAATGAAATGTTGTTGATGTAAAAGATATAAATATTATTCTAAAAATATTAAAATTGACTCTAATCTACATAAATAAATAATATGGTGCTCAACCATGCTCCCCGCACTGAAAGTTCACAGAATTTTCGAAAGAAAACAATAAAAATAGCTTTGAGTTATCAAATTAACAGAAAGTGATAAGAGAATTCATGGCCAAGTCAGAGTTAACAAAAATTATAAAAAATCAAAAGAATACAATAAAAGTGTGTTCATTGGGTTGGGATGGGATATAATTTAACAACTGGGCGTTTAAAAAAAACAAGTTTGGTTTTCACCGTCGCAACGCGAAATATTTTGTCGGATCCGGAATGAATTTCCGTGATTACACCAAAAGGCCAATTCAACGGAGGGAAATTTTACGGAGGGAACACAAGTACGACAGTTCCAATTTCAATAGGACGATCAGGTGTAGTCCACTTCTGCCTGACTTTCAGGTTGTACAGATATTCTAATCGCCACTTTTTCCAAAAGAATTAAACCACACTATCCAATAATTGCTTGCGCTGAGCAAGATTGCTTCGCGAATCCGTCAAATCTGCCGCAGGTAAGTACTTCAAGGGTGTAGATATTAAAGAGTGGGCGAGAGTTTATAACGCATTCTATTTGCACCAGCACAGTCTGTAACTCCTCATAAGTGAGAAGCTGCGCTCCGATTACCCGATGAAGGTGAGTCTTTAAACACTTTATATTCGCCTCTCACATGTCGCTGAAGTGGGGTGAGCGTGGAGGAATCATTTTCCACTCAATACGCCGGCTAGCAAGATCGCGTTTTAAAGCAGGCTGGAATTCGGACTTAATTAAGAACTCATAAATATCATCCAATTGTGCTTTTGGCCCTACAAAATTTCCACCATTGTCCGAATATAAATATGATACAGGGCCACGCCGCGAAATAAAACGGCTGAACGCAGCTAAGAAAGCGTTTGAAGTTAGGCCAGAAAGTAAATCAATATGAATGACCTTGGTTACAAGGCATACAAATAGGCAGATACGTCGAGCAGGCGTAACGCGGAGGGGATCTACGTAATCTACACCTGTGTGAACGAAGGCATTTGCTTCTATCAAACGGTATGAAGGTAAATCTGCCATTTTCGGCGATTTGAGCGGAAGCAGCAATTGCGATTCCGCACCTTTGCCCTAATAACGGTCCTGGCATCTAATATCCAATATCGCTGACGTAATATGGACATAAGAAGTCCTGGACCGGTATGACAGGTCATAAAATGAAAATGTTCGATGATGAGATCCACAATATGGTCATGTTGAGGAAGCAAAACCCGATATTTAACCTCAAATGGCAAGTCCAATTTAGAAAGCCGCCCTCCGTGCGTAACAGATGATCCTCATCTAGAAATATAGACAAATTCTGCAGCATTTTAGCCATCAATTTGTCTTTCTTGAGTGCCCAAATATCCTCTGCAAAATAAACACTCTGCACAGAACGAATCACAGTCTTCTCAGCTATCATAAGATTATTGACTGTTCCAGAAGAAGGTGGTATTATTTTCACGAATCGGATGACATATACGACAATCCTTAAAAGTTTATCCCATGCGGATATACGCTGAGCCAATTTACTCAGGATCGTTTGTTCACACTGAACTCTTGCAGTGAGCACATTCGTTTTGTGCTCAGGCATTTCACCAGTATTAGAGGGGTGATTTTTTTTTACTGACCATTCTAAAGGTGTACTACGACGAATCCATAGTAGACCGCTCCACCATAGATCATGTGAAACGAGTTGTGAGGGTAACATGACACGAGAAAGACAGTCACTCGGGTTTTCGTTCCTGGAGACATGTTAAAAGTTCTCAGGAGATAAATTCTTCTGACATTGAGCCACGCGATTACTAACAAATGCCGACCAACGATGCGGTGAGGAATGTATTCACGAAAGCGCTATAGTAGAGTCCGAAAACGCGTACGTTCCTGCAATATGAAGACGCGCACAATAAGCATCTTTAACAGTCCGTATTAATTTGGATACAAAGACGGCGGCACAGAGCTCTAAACGAGCGAGCGTTGTCACTTTTGTAGAAGAAACCTTTGATTTTACACAAAACAATCTCACTGTAATATTTTCCGCAGGGTCAGTAGTGTGTATGTATATAACGCAGCCATAACCATCCATACTCACATCACGGAAATCAACAATGAAAACAGTACTGTCTTTCCGGACACCAACATGACGCGGGATATTTATCGTCGAAATTAACGGAAATACCTGAGCAAGCGCCGAGAACTTTTGAATAACGCTCTCAGGGGGGGTATCATCCCAACCAATGTTGCAGAGCCATATCTCCTTAATGAGCAATTTGGCGTATAGGATGACAGGAGCTACCAATCCGAGGACATCGAATAAGCGGGCGACTATTGAGAGAATGTTCCGCTTTGTACACTTCTCCTGGACATAAGAAGTCCCGAAGAAGAAGCTGTCCTCGACTGGTTCCTAAGAGAGACCTAACACCTTCGATGCATTATTTGAACCGACAGTGAAGTCCACCGTGCTGCGGTGAGACTCCGGAAGGTTCTTCAGTAAAATTTGAGAATTGCTAGTCCATTTTATCAGATCAAAAGCCCCGGACTTGAACAACGAGATTAGTTCTTGGGAAAGACGTATAGCGCTGGGCTCATCTGCAATAGAATAGACCACGTCGTCGATGTACATTTTGGACTCTGCGACATTAGAAGCATTCGGGAAATTTCATCTCATATCAATTGCCAACTGGCGAACATTCTGCATTGCCTAGTATGGACTTACCTTTAGTCCGAAAGTGACTCGATTAAATTGAAAAGTCTGTATTAAATCATCACTCGAGAATCGAAACAAGATCCTCAGATATCTACGATGCTTGCTGGGAACATAAATACATTTGTTTTAGATCTGCAATCATAGCGACGGGAAAACAAAACGAAAGTCAAGCAATAGCAAAAATAAATCGGCCTGAAAGTTGGGACCAGTATGAAGGACGTAATTTAGTGACAGCCCTGTATGCGTTTTTGCACTAGCATCTAGCACAATCCGAGTCATCGGTTTGTCAGGGCGAGTGATGGCGTGATGTGGGATATAATATTCATCATCTGTAATATCAGGCTTTGCGACTTCTGCCAGGTAATTTTTCTCAATATATTCACTGAAGACTTTATTATAATTCTCCTGTAAATCAGGGGAATGTTTGAATTTCCGTTCCAAAGCCATAAATCGATGCTGGGCAGTCGTCCGAGATTTACTTATTTCCGTCAGGTCTTTACAGAAAGGCAAGGCAACAGAATGCCTCCCGTCTTCAGCGCGAGCAATACTAGTAGCAAATAAATTCTCACATTCCGTCTCCTCTGGACTCAGGAATTGTATATTAGGTATTTCCTCTACCTCCCAAAACCTTTGTATTGGGTGCGAGGGCCGAAAACGATGTACTAGATTTCAGAACCTGGTTAGGGTAGTCACCTATTAATACAAAACCAAACGCGGTCGATACAGCTGGGGGTGCATTAGTCCCGAATTTAATCCTGTTTCCGAAATAAATATACGAGAAAAGCAGGGCACCGATGGCTAATTCTGTATTTCCCGGAATATTTCACGTTAAATCAGCTAGGGGTACGCCTTCTAAGTGACCCGTATCACCCTTGGCTACGTACTTATTTGATAACTGATCCGTGATATTCTCAAGGACGAGTGCGATAATATTGTATTCTTTATTTTGTTATACGCGGGACTTAATGTCCAAGTAAATATACCCAAAAATTGGTCTCGACGATAGTCCAATTTCTTTGACAAAATAATTACTCAAAGGAATTATCGGAAAATTAAGCGCTTTACAGCAATCGACCGTAATCATATTATTTTGGGAACCATTATCAATTAGATTTAAGGAATATAAACTGACAGAGGTGTTTGTGCAATTCTTTGCGTCGAGAATATTATTTAAATAATGTGTCCCCAATGCTCGTTTATCTTGGAATTTCGTGACTAAAGTTTCCCAAATAAAATGTCCCCAGTAGGTATAATACCTGCGGTGACCTTTAATGGACTGTTCGTAAGTTTACCTACTAAATACTGCACCCGCTGCGAGTCAGTCAGTTGATCATTGTTGTGAATATTTGCTTTAAAAGATTCATAAAAGGTTGGCCAACTCTCCATTTTTCCACCAAAGCTTGGCAGATCTATCGGCGACAGTTTTATGATGAATTTATCAGAAACGCGTGTGTCATTTTTTGATGATGACTGTTTCGCCTTAATAATTTTATTTCGAGCACGTATTACATTAACATATAAATCTTCAACCGCGTTTAATGGTTGGAAATCTGTTTCAGAACCTGTCTTTAATGTCAACTGATGGTCATTTAATTCATCTATAATCTCTTCAATACCCATCCCTTGCGCAATCTTTGATTTAGCCATGAACTCTTCATTATTCCTTCATTCAAAATTGGATATATTATTAGCAAGCTGGAACATGTCATTCAACCTTGAAAAAAGACGTTCCCTTTTTGCTGTTAAAAGGACATTTTTTTTATTAGATAGGCAATTCACCACTACTTCCTGGCATTTTGATACTAATATATAAAATGCAAACGTTAATTTAATTTACAAATACGTTTTAACGTATTTATACAGTAAGTAAATAAGTCGAGAATTTACCAAAATTACGTAAATCTACAACTTTACAATTATTTATTATATAAATTAAAAATATACTATGTATTTACCACTTTAATTAAAATATATAAATATTTCTCTACATGTTTCGATAGCAATGCTATCATCTTCAGGAATAAAAAAAATACAAATAAAATATAAATACAAAGTATATTTTTAATTTATATAATTAATAATGATGCCACAAAGTTACCAAACATTTGAAGAAATTACAATTATTTAATTACGGATAAATTATGTGAGTTGGTAGGTCGGTTGAGAATTTACCAAAAAATTACGTAAATCTATAACTTTCCTAATTATTATAATTAACTATGCCAGAATTATATTCGGCTCGAAGGACCAAAAATGGTGTGGCGTGTAAATAGCCACATCGAAGTAATGGGCTTTATACCCTGATAAAAAAAACAAGAGTCTAACTTTGTCTAAGAGTCTAAACCCACTGCTGAAATGACTGGTAATTAAATTTCGTACGTATTTAAATAATATTTTTGTGGATTTATGCTGATTTTTAAACAATTGCAATGTGCATTCATAATTGAGGTTAGGTTTCATTTGACAGTTTATTGTAAACAAAAACGTTCAGAAGAATAACGAGCCAAGTCGAATTTAGCTGTTGTTTTTTTTTTTGTATAATTTAGATCGTTAATATTTATTTTTAAGCTGGAAGCTGGAAAACGGCAGCGGGAAGCATGAAACATCGGGAAGCTGAAAATAAGAAGCAAGAAGAAAAAGCGAGAAGAAAAAACCAAAACATAAATGCAGAGAGCGGAAAGCTAGAAACTGAAACATGAAGAAGCGGTAAACAAAAACACAGATCTGATGGTTGATTTGTGTAGAAGTAGTTTGTTGTGTGTTGAATAACGAATTTTCTTGCCCAACATCGGTTAGAGTACGGCTAAGCATTTATTGGCTGATTTGATTTTTTTTCGTTTATATGTTTCTTCCAGGTTAGTTTTGAGTCTAGCGTTACACCGAGGTATTTGATTGACTTTTCCCATGGAACATTTTCCCCGAACAATCTAATGAATGGGGGCCGTTTCGGCCGTGTCTTTGAGAAAACAGTCGCGGCGCTTTTAGTGGGATTGATTGAAATTTTCCACTTTTTGCACAACTCTTTGGTTAGGGTGGTTTGCATCTGAACAAGCTTTGCGGCCGTGGACTCGACAGTCGAACTAGAGATGATGTTAGTGTCATCCGCAAATTGAGTGATTTTAATATTATGATTTAAAGGTTTCGGGATGTCGCTAGAGGATGTTAGCTACCTTATGGGACCCAGCTGAAAGGGGGCGTGTTGTGGAGAATATGTTGTCTATTTTTACTTTAAGCGATCGATCTCTTAGGTAGCTGTTTATTAGTTGGATAAGTCTTAATGGATAACCAAGAGAGTACATTTTGTATATAAGGCCGTTGTGCCAGACTTTATCGAAAGCTTTGCTTACGTCGAGTGAAAGAAATACTGTTTTTTCGTAGTATTGAAACCCCCCGCGATATGTTCTACGACACGTGGTAGTTGATGAGAGGTGGAATGACCTGCTCGAAAACCATGTTGGAAGTCTGGCAAAAATTTACTGTCCTGAGTGAACAAGTTTAAACGTTGTAGGATTATTTTTTTCCCAGGATTTTACCTAGGCATGGAAGGAGGCTAATTGACCCATGATTCTCCGTTAATAATGAGTCCTTGACTGTTTTGGGAATTAAAATTACGTCAGCTTCTTTAAAATCCTTTGTAAAGCAACGTAGTCGAAGTGCAGCGTTGCAGATGGCTGTCATGGTGCAAATGCCTTTGATCGGAAGATATTTAAGCATTTTGTTTGAAATGCCGTCAGGACCGGCTCCTTTTTTTAAAATCTTTTTGGTAATGTTAATTATTTTGATATGACGGTGCGTCGGGCAGTAGGTATTATTCTAGGAATAACGCAAAAAGGGAGGAATAGAAATGCGATCTTAGGTAGTTACAAGTAATTTATTTTGATAGTCGTGGGGTTAGTCTTAAAACTAGAGTAAAACTTAATTAGACATAATAAATTTAATAAAACTAGATACGCAATTACTTAATTCTACTGTTAAAGTCTTTGTACTTAAAATTAGAGGTTCACTGGCTTATGTTGTGGGAGGAATTATCATTAGAGTCAGAGGCACTTCCCTTTTTGGTGATGACTGTCCAGGGTCCAGTGGCTGCGTTGTATGTAGAGTTCTCGCGTTCGCACTACGTATTCGTGTACCTCCGGATCGGGAATAGGTGCAACGCGGCGATAATCAGAGGCATGGGCGGTCTCCGATGTTGATCTCCGAAGGGCGAAGATCAGTTACTTCCTTCTGGGATGGAAGCGTAGAATTCCCTCGTCGTCAGAGGACCTGGGCGGCCTCTCCAAGGAGCGAGAATAGGAACCTTCCTGGGCGGAAGGTTTCACTTGGCTGTGTGTCCTGGGCGGACTACTGCAACCGACTCTCCGTCCTGGGCGGACTCTTACAACGATTCGTGCTTCCTCGGTGGAAGACTGCACCTGACTCGTGCTCCCTCGGTGGAAGCTTTTCCTCGACTCTCCGTCCTGGGCGGACTCTGGCAATCGACTGTCTCCTAGAGCCCACTGTCCTTCTGTCTACCTGTCTACCTGTAGGTATTATCTTTTAATCCGCATTGTTCAGCGGCCTTTTGTTCCGTCGTTCGGCTCAATTCCTTTGAGGTGTTTATTGCCGTCTCATAAAATTCCAACGGAATTGCGGGCTTTCCCAAAATAGCAGTTAAGATTATATTATTTTAGTTACGATTTTTCCTAACAATAGGTTCGGCTAGCCTTTGTACTAAATTTATTTTATGGCCGGTCTAATCTGGGAATTCCTATTATTTAAAATGCACATTTTAAATCTAAATATTTCGGTGAATTCGGTCAATTATTTTAGGTGATTACAAAAGGCTATATCAATTTCTTTAGGAGTTGTATACCTGATTGGAGGGTCTTCAGAATCTAATTTTAAGATGGCTTCTACTTTTGAATCCTCCTTTGATACGAAGGCTGGGTCATCGTGGTCTGTGTTCGGAGTGCGATCTGATTTGTATTGGCTTTTGTGGTACCTATACCCCCTGAGTCGGCGTTCCAATCTGGGTGCGCGATTCCAGACCTACTCGTGGCCTAGCGCCGCGAGTGAACATCCGACGACGCGCACCAACATCCCTGTCACTCAGTTATCTCGCTTTCACATATTTTTATGTTCATAATTCCATTTGCATATATTTGAATCTATCGGAAACAAGTTTACATATGAAGCTGGAAGTCGGGCCATTAAGAATTAAGAAGAAACATAATTCAGGCAAATGGGCTTGTGGTCGCGACAAACATTGCAATCACGTCATATCGCCATTTTTAGGGGTGGCGAACACGTCCGACACAAGTATAAATCATACCTTCTTCCGTCACATAGATATACCACTCTCATCCATCATCAATCGTCGAAAAACCACATATCAAACTGTGTCAATTATGCCCATCACTAGTCCTATAAAATAAAGGCGGGAGATTCGTTTCGTTTTCGTATTCATCTATAAATATCTGTAATCTGTGTCTTCGGCTCTTCACTTTTCAATCTTCGCAGAGGAAGGACTGTGTCATACCTGTTCTTTTGCGATATTACCCATACTTGATATATTCGTTTGCCGGTATTGCGTTATTTTCACCGTTCCCAAATATTAGGTACGCCTACTAAATGTTTACATGGGGGGGGGGGAGGGTGTTCGTGGGGATTTTTTTTAATAGTTCATTTTTTCTATACATTTTACAGTAAGTAGTGTACCCATAGATATACCGTGTACCTAATGAAAGTTACATGATACGTTTTTTTTATTTTGTAATTTATGACATTTTACAAAAACATAAGGCAAAAACTCCCGATAAACTACTTTTTAGTAGTTTGTCTAACGGGGGCTTGTTATTCAAAACCTTATAGTAAATTTATACCTAAGGTTAAGTATCTACATAAAATAAAAAATAAAAAAACATGTAAGAATTATATAGAATATTAATATTAATACTTAAATATATTTTTAAAAACAAAAAACAAATGACAACACTAAATCATAAAAAATATATATTTTCCAATTATCCAATACAGATAGTTCCTTTCAGCTAACAAAGTTTTCAACATATGATATTTAATAACTGTTTAGTTTTAATAGATTTTTTTTTATTTCAGCAGGTGACATATTTAAACACCTAGAAATCAACTGATCTTAAGTTCTTTGTCCATATTTGTTTGTACGCTTAGATAATACTATATGTTAATTAAAAATAAAACAAAAATTTATTGAGACATTGTGTACATATTTCAATTGTTCGAGTGTGTTACATAGCATGAAGTTATGATTTATGATGGATGTATTGATCCAAATATAATGATTTTGGTTTAATAAAATGTCCCAGATACGGGGATTACCAAAAAATTATCACCGTTGGATCATCTGTGGCCTCTGACAATAAAATACGAAACTGTCAAGAACTACGTCCAGAAATCGGGTTTTCCCGCACGCGGATACAGATCGACAAAGGCCGAGCTTTCCGGTATGACTGCTTCAGCATTCTTTGAATTCTTCTTTCCTCGATGACATTATAAAATAAAGAATTCAAATATTGTGTTCACGTATAATACTTGTGATAGGTCATTTTTAGTGGCTTTATAATTTTTGCAACGAAAATAAAGTTTTTAATCAAAGTAACCATTGAACCGTTTCACTGTAGGATTATGCAAAGAGGATAGACCGCCAAACAACTCGGTCTTGGCACATACTTCTTACTTAATTCACATTCATGTATTGTCTGATACAGATTATTCTGTTATTCTGACTATTGACGTGGCCCAACTTAAGTATTTGGTTCATTTGATCGTTCTATGTCTTCCTCAGGCATCATCGACTTTTTCTATAAATATACAAACACTTTTTCTCATTCATACATATTCTTCTGTTATTCTGACGCTTGACATGATTCGACTCAATTAATTGGTTCATTTGATCGTGCCATGTCTTCCTTGGGCGTCACCAACATTTTATGCCATTCTCATTCATACATATTCTTTGTTGTTCTAACTCTCGATATGATCCGAATAAATTAATTGGTTCACTTGATCGTGCCACGTTGTCCTTGAGCGTCACCGACTTCTTCTACCATTCTTATTCATACATATTTTTTGTTGTTCTGACTCTTCACATGATCCGACTCAATTAATTGGTTCACTTGATCGTGCTATGTCATCCTTGGGAGTCACTGACTTCTCCTACCATTCACTTTCACGTTAAACATTAACACTCCAATTAAATATAGTATAATGTCAGGAACTGAAAACGTGCTTTTTTCAGAATCAAAAGTAGTGCTCTAGAAGTGATTTTATATAAAAACGGTGTTGTATAAATCATCCATATATTATTATTATTATAGATTAATCACCGAAAACAGGATTGTTTATTTTATCAAATCTCATAATTACTTTTAAATCGTCAATTTCTAATGTACCTGTCAAAAATAATGCCAATTTAATATACCTACGCCTGCAGGCGAGTATGGCGGCGGGCAGAATCGCGTTGAACTTGCCCGATACCGATATGGATAGGTACCTTGTGTCTGTCAATATCGTATAACGATGAATACTGGAGATGATACTTGTATCGAATATATCGAGATCGGTCAATAACGCAAGTGTTAAATATCGATATACGATATACCGATACTGAATATCAGAAATCACGTATTCAATAAATATCGCTTACATATTCGTAACGGCCGGATCGGTTAGAACGCTAATATCTATGGAGCCAGTATCGATATATCCGATGTATGGCGGTATTATAATACGTATACCTGTTATGAATATATTAGGTTCAGGCCTATCGCAGAGTGGTATATTGTCGATGTCTTCGGCTGTCAGTTCAGCAATCAGTTTGGTCCTGTTGTTGTTCGTTATTATTCAGTAAATTTGAATTATATTCTATGCTCGGGACTTGGGACCATTAATCATATATTAGAGATTATGATAGTTGTCACACTCATTTGAAATCAGTCTCTAATTTATGATAGGAAGGTGCAAATAGTTTTTGGTGAATATATATTTTTTTAACCTAACGATAAAAGTTTTTACGAGATATATAATAATAAATGGTCAATTTGGTAAATACGCATATAAGCACGTATGAACTTAAAACTTATTTTATTTATAAAACAATACATTAAGTAGACGTAACATACGTTTTTAAGTTCTTAGTTTGGTTTTATTCGTAAATAAAAAAAACTAACCTAAAAGCCATACAAAAACTTGAAACTTTTTCAAGCTTTAAATTAATTAAGATGCGTGATTTTGCTTCTCCGGTGACTGAAAAAGTTGTTTTGTTCGTATTAATAAATACCTACATATATGTATATATAATTTGGATATGTTTTTAGATTTTTCTTAAAGGTTTCGAAATTGCTTTCTGACATCAAACCAAATGGAAGGTAATTCCAAGAAAGTGCACCAAGTACATTAAAAGCTCTGTCCCTAAATTTAGCAGTAATCGTACAAGAGGGTTCAACCAGTCTGTTGGACGCATCGGACTTGGCCGACCTGAGTGAGTTGGCTCTGAGTGAGATTGTCCCTCCCGCAGAGATCAGTCGAGTATGATGGTGCCAGCCCGTTCAGTGCCTTGTATACCATAAGACAAATTTTAAAGTGAACTCTTTATGTGATTCTGTGCCAGTGTAGGCAATCACGTAGAAGAGGAGTGATGTGACAGTATTTGGTGGCACCGCATACTAGACGAGCTGCTGTGTTCTAACACTCCTTGCAGTCTGTTCAAATGTACATTAGGCAGACCAGCATACAAAGTATAGCAGTAGTCCACTCTGGAGACTACTAGAGCATTTATCAGAGTCTTACCCGAATCTGTAGCGAGACGTACACTAGGCTTCACCGTATTGTCGAGTTCCCCGTTCTTACAAATGAGTGCTCATTTTATGTGTATTAACCAATTTTTGATGCATCGTAATTTGAACACAATTTAAACCTTTTTATTTAGTTTTTTTTTTCCGTAACCCGGAAAATGAGTATATTTTTATTATAATTTTTCTTCAAAAGATTGGTATTCACTTTGTGGCGTCATTGTTAATAAATGAATTTAATATAATTTCTTCAAAAGATTGGTATTCACTTTGTGGCATCATTGTTAATAAATGAATTTAATATAATTTCTTCAAAAGATTGGTATTCACTTTGTGGCGTCATTGTTAATAAATGAATTTAATATAATTTCTTCAAAAGATTGGTATTCACTTTGTGGCATCATTGTTAATAAATAAATTTAATATAATTTTGTATTCACCTCTTTCTTATTCCTATTTCTGTAATAAATAGAAAAAATATTGGAAATAGGACAAAATTTAAGCATTAATTTCTAAACTTATATATTTCTATTGTTAATAATAAATTTGAATTTAATATATAAAGATACTTATACATACATCGTTATACATAATACTTCTAATCATCCTTTTGCTCAAACATTATACATAATACTTCTAGTCATCCTTTTGCTCAAACATTATACACAATACTTCTAATCATCCTTTTGCTCAAACATTATACATAATACTTCTAATCATCCTTTTGCTCAAACATTATACATAATACTTCTAATCATCCTTTTGCTCAAACATTATCAGCTTTTCATTCCATGTTTAGTAGATTAGTCAACGTACATCAACAATTATTTTAACATATTATTAAACATAATTAAACAGATTGCCATAAATAACGGTCACATTACTAAATTAATAGATAATTATGTTAAACAAAAAGTTTAAATTTTATATCCACAAATAACTGATCTTACTAAACAGAGGAGAAAAATATTGTTTTTAAATGATAATACCTCAAATTTAATAATTAAAAAAACATCTCAAAAACTATCCAACCAGCTTTTTATACCAATAATAAATTAAAAAATTATATTTTAAATAACAAAGATAAAGATTATATTTAAAATTAATTGGGTGTATATAAATTAATTTGTAATGTTTGCAACTATTTTGTTACCATTTTTACATAGGAAAGACTTCTAGAAATTTCGGTATTAGAGTTAAGAAACACTTAAGGCCATCAACTTGCTAAAATTCCAATGAAATCACCCGCTCCTTATGAACGTGGTGATAAGGACGAAATTCCCGCTTAACATCGGCCGCATGTTTTGATTTACGCAAAAAAATGGCACCAAATCGCGTCTTTTATTTTAATTTATAAAGCTCAGGCATAAATATTAAAATGTTTTACGGTCATATTCTAAAAAACTTAATTTGCCACAATGAACAATACGACAATATCGGAAAAAGGGTTCGTAAGTAGGAGATTTTGCACTTACATTTTTTTAGTTCTGATACTTTATTTTTTTCTAGGCTTATAAAAAGACACACCTAAAAATTTGACGGTTGTACGAAAGAGCAAGGTATGTTCTACTTGCAGTACTTAATTAAATGATCTATGATATTTATAGGCCATCAAGTTCTCAAACTGAAAACCCACGATTTAGCATTACTTCCCATTGCATCACCTTAAGGTGTTTAAATAATAACAATTTTTCTGAATTTGCAAATTATATTTTAGAGACCAATTATTCTTTTGATATAAATAAAGGTTTCACAATTTTACGTACAAATACAACCAGTTTACAATTAGACAATTTTGAAATTTTAGAGATCAGAAAACGCGTTAATAGTGAATTAAATTTAATTAATAATCAAATATTTTTTAAAATAGCTATCTCTTGAAAGTTTTTTATTAAATTTTTTGATTAATTACTTACCTATTTTAATCAATTTTTGTTTATGTTTTATAATTTGTCTATACTTGACATTATTATTTTTTAGTATTCTATATACTCCTGATGAAGAAAGCATCGCTTTCGAAACATGTAGATATGTGTATATTAATAATGTTGTGAATACAAAATAATTTTTAAATTCATTTATTTATATTTTTAGTAAATCAATGCTTATAATAATAGCATTTACAGTCAAGGATGAATCGGCGACGTCCGAGGAAGACATGGCACGATCAAGTGAATCAAATACTTGAGTCGGGCCATGTCAGAAGTCAGAATAACAGAAGAGAATGTATGAGACGCTGTATGAAAGTGAATTAAAAAAGAAGTGTATGCCAAGATCGAGTTGTTTGGCGGTCCGTCCTCTGCCTACCCCTGCGGAGAAACGGCGTGATGGTTAGTTAGTTAGTTAGTTATTTACAGTCAAACCATTGTCATTACTTGTTATATCAGTAATAACATATGTGCCTACTTAGCTACCTTTACTATTGATATATAATATCTTTTCAAAATATTACTTTAAAAAACATACATACATATCATCGCAGGAAAGCAATATTGCTGTAACAGCCAAAGCCATGTAAAAAACCCAGGATTTTGAGGCTCATATATCAATTAAAAAACGTAATATTGACAAAATGAAGATTTTTCCAATGTCGCACAGCTCTTATTTTTCATTGTAGAGTCGCGGGACCTAGATAGATCGAAACAGAAACCTGTGGAATGGTGTATACAGAGCATTTCTGTGGGTAGTGGGGGTTACAGCAGTATTGCTTTCCTGTGACGATATTACAAAAACATACAATAAAGAACTCCAGTCCAATTTAATTTTTTTTTTATCAATAATAGCGTTCAGTAATTTTCGTTGTTTCTCTAAATTTATTTTTATAGTTAAAATAATTTTCAATGTTTCAATTTTTCAAAGGCAGCCAAAACGCTCCAAATCTATGACCCGTCGGTTTTGAGGTTAGAATGTCAAATGTCATAACAAGGATGAGCTTTACCGTACATAATTTTATATTCTATTAATAGTAAACCATAACTAAACATAAGCAATAACATTACGTACTTTTTAGAAACTTTAACTGAAAGAATAATAATAGTATTGAGCTTTGACATTATCAAAATATCCATTGGTTTTTGCTCTTGAATACTTTAATTTCTGTTATTAATAATAGTTTTTTTATATTGAACAACAACTATAAAGCTTAAAGTCACCCAAATTAAGTTTAAATTTCACCAAAACTAAATAAATACATAATTAAAATACAAAACAAAATCGATATATAAAAATCTCCATACTAATACAAAAATAGAAAACACATGTGACGTCAGATGTTCCAAATACAATGGTACCAATATAACAAGGTGTTTTGATGAGATGATTATTTATACATTTTTAAATAACGATTTATAAATTCTACGTATAATTATATATAATAAAAGTTATATATTCAGAATCAGCGTTTGCTGATCTATATGAATATATATTTTTAAAGTAATTATATTTTTCACTGGGGTTCCTTATTGTATGGACAAAATTTATAATCATAGATTGATTTAAAGATTTCACTTTCATGTCTCTCAATTTCCTCCTCAAAACACTCGACGTATTATAACTCATCACCTGGTTCGGGGCTTCCAAGTAGAAAAATCACATAATTGTTTATCACATAGCGCTTGCTGTGCGTATTGTTATTGGTTTCAGTTATAAAATTTTACATGTCTAAATCAGTGATACGGCACGCAGCCCAATTCGTGCAGCCCGCGGGTCACTTTTGTACGGCCCACTTGGCTTTATGAAAAAACCTAAATGCCTGCCGTAATTCTTGAAACCCTGACTGAGACCATTTTTTAAAGATCTTTTGTTATTTCCTACCGCATGTCCTTAATACTTTTAATATTTGAAAAATCTGTATCACACCTCAATTAAATAATCCTCAACTGCAAAATCATGGATTTCGTTGTCAACCCCTTACCTATTAAAAAAATCTAATTCCACGACTACACGATCGCTCAACCTCCCATCTCGAACGTTTGGGCGATTGTATAGAGGGGTAGTTGGTACGCGTTGGGCCAACGTTGGCTCGAGTTCGGCGAGTTGGCTCGAGATCGAACTAGTTGATCCAACCTTCAAACTAGTTGGCCGAACTCGCACAAATCGGCCTTCAGACATTGACCGTTCAGTATGAATAATTTGTTATATATAGCAACGTTTTTCACGAAAAATCACCTCAATGGCGAAATGCATGTATAATTAGGCTAGTTGTTATATTTCTTTGGCTGCAATCTGACTCGGGCTGTTCCTAGAAATAAAATATGGAGCTAAAACAAGTGCAATAGCATTTGAAAGACAAACACATGTGACAAGATATTTGTTTATTGTGAAGTTCAAGAAACAAAGGATGGGTGATTTGATAATTATTATTTCATGGATACCTATTACTTCGATAGACTTTCTATGAATATCGGTAGATCGATAGATTTGAGGTAAAATGGCATCACTAGTTTGGAGTTGGTAGTTGGAACGTTGGCCGATCGTGTAGTTGCCCGATTTATAGTTACTATACGGTCAGCCAACGTACCAACTCCCTACCGAGTTCGGTTTGGGACGTTGGGCGATTGTGTAGTCGTAGCATGATAATCCTCTTGGAGGTTGTGAGTCGTGTTTGAGAATTAAAATGACACCTCTGCTAAAAAAATTACGACTGGCGGAAATTTCTTTAAATCAAGTTACGGACGTATTAATATTCTTATGGCACAGCTGTGTAAGATTGTCGGCAATGTGAAACATTCATATCCATTGAGCACTATATAAAATTAAATTCCTCCACTCCGAAAACATATAATATTCTTATGGCACAGCTGTGTAAGATTGTCGGCAATGTGAAACATTCATATCCATTGAGGACTATATAAAATTAAATTCCTCCACTCCGAAAATATATAATATAATAGATTTAGCCAAAACATTTTACTCCAAATTAGAATTGAACTCTAGAATCCCTCCATCTCCAACCTAAGCCGCTGGACCCCCAGCACCGACCCCCTCCATCTTCGCCCAAATTCCATCTTATGCCCTCCAATACCTTAGTCAGTGGGCTTAAATATAACATCAGCAAGTGCCGCTAGCACATATAACACACTTTACAATTCTTTGAAATAAATTAAATAAAAGTCCTACAGTAGCAATAGGCAGGCCGCTCACTGGGTCAGAAGATTATCTCCACATTTATGCACATTTAACCACAGTTGACACAGGAAGAGGGAGAAATTTTCCCTGGCACTGTACACAAAAAATTTTACAATACGATATATACTTTATAAAATTGTCATAAAATCTGCGAATGTCATGCGAAAATTAGGCTTTGCCATTTTGTTCTCTTTTTACATCTCTTTTGTATTACTACTATTCATCGTCAATTTTGTTTAAAAACCAATAAACCTTTAAGTACCAGTATTTTTTGTTTTTTTTTCATCAAGTTAGTTTTCGTGGTTAAAATAATTTTCAATTTCAATTTTTCAAAGGCGCCAAAATGCTCCAACTCTAGGGCCGGTCGGTTTTGAGGTTAGAATATCAAATGTGAAAACAAGGATGAGCTTTACCGTACATAATTTTATATTCTATCCATAGTAAACCATAACTAATAATTCAACAAGTGTCATCAGGATACAAGTGTCCTTTGATAATTTTTCCTCAATCTGCCTATTTCAGAAAGTAATTTCCAGATTATTAAAGGATTCTAAATTCCCTACGGACCTTTCTAATGACCTCACTCGTTTATTTAATTCAGATTTAAATCAAAATTACTTTCAGTATGATACCGTCATATATCAACAAAAAGGACTGGCTATGGGAGCCCCTACCAGTCCCCTAATTGCTGATATATTTATGAATGATTTGGAAACAACTGTTTTAAATTCGATATCCACTCTTTTAAAAAATGTTTTACTTTGGAAGAAGTATGTGGACGACATTTTGTGCATTTGGACAGGATCTGAACGTCAAATCAACACCTTTCTTAACCTTTTAAATTTCTTTCATAATCAAATTAAATTTACAATTGAAATAGGCAATACTACTTTAAACTTTTTGGTTTTAACTTTATCTATTAATAAAATTGATTTTAATATATTCCGCAAACCCACCTATTCCGATACAATAATACATATAACCTCCAATCATCCTCACAAAAACATTCCACCTTCCATTCCATGATACATTGCCCAGTTAATGTCCCGACGTCTAATAATAATTTTCTATCTGAACTTGCAATAATGAAACAAATAGCTGTAAATAACGGATATGAGCCAAATTTAATTGATTAAATTTTAAATAAAAAACTTAACAAAATTTCAAAAGATAAGTATTTATACATACAAATAATAATAATGACATTAAACAACGGCCAAAAATTTTATGCATTAATAATTTTTCAGCTCCAAAAATCTCTCTTCTAATAATATTAAACCAGCTTTTTACACAAGGAATAATCTTGGAATTTTTTTGAGGAACATTAAAGATGAAGACCATAAATTGACTCACTCCGGTACATATAAACTAAATTGTAACGATTGTTCCTCATTTTATATTGGAAAAACAAGCCTTAATTTCGAGATTAGAATCAAAGAACATGTAAGTCTTAAAAATAATAATTTTTCCGAATTCGCTAAACATATTATTTCAAACAATCGTAGTTTTGATAAAAATACGGGGATCACATTAATAGTAAAGGTAAACACTTAGATAATTTAGAAGCCTTGGAAATTAAGAAATCCCTTAATAATAATGAGTCTATTATTAATAATCAAAAATAGCTGTCTGCCCCACGGCCGTAAGCCCCATTCTAAATATGTTTCCTTTCACCCCTCCCTCGATCTCTATATCTTCCCCCACTCTACTAATCCCTATTCACGCCACCACCCCCACTGTGACCCTTATTATGTATCTTCTGCCATAATTTTGTAATTTTGTTTAGTATATACTTTGGCCTGACGATGGAGCGGTTGTTCCGAAACCGGTCGGCGTGTAAAATAAATGTGGTTAAAGCAAAGTTTGATTGTTTCATTTGATGCAAATTGTATATTCAGAATGGGCGTTTGCTGATCTGTATGAATATATATTTTTAAAGTCATTATGTTTTTCACTGGAGTTCCTTATTGCTCACTATAGACCTGAACTCGCTACTACCGTGATCGTTGTAACCAAGTTTGACTGTATATTTCCTCCAAAATACTTCCTACTCAAAATACTTGTTAATCTGTACTTATCTTTGTATTTTTTTTTTCAGGTTCCACCCAGTTAATAAAAATAAAAAATCCACCATGAGTCTGTCAAAACCAACAGGTAACATAGTCATTATGAGAAAATTTTATACGCTTTTCTTGAGGTTAATGCTACAAGTGCATGTTTATTGGATTTTGGTGATTTTGAGTCAGGTAGAAAATGCTCTACAATGGCCCTAGTTTTATTGCTATAATGCCTCATCTGTAAATTGTGTTTGTATCTCAAAATAATGTTTATGACAATGAAATATCTCAGTATAACCAAACTCACATTTCAAGTCGCCATCTTTCCCAAGGCTAGATGGATCGTTATGCTTTGACTAAGTATGGACACTGATTAACTATTTCACTTTCATTTGAACAGATCGTAAAATATAAACCGTAACCAACACATTGTATAACACCACTAACACTTAAACAAAATGTAGAAAAATGAAGCGTTTTCAATCAAATAAACAACTCCTTAATATAATTAAACATTCACCTAATCGACGAACAGACCTCTCGGAAAGAACTCGATGGATCAAGTACGCAGGCTCCCGAATCACAGGGAGATCAGCAGAAAGTTTTAAATGTTTACAATGGATGATTTGAAATCATAAACAGAATGTTATTTAGTAAAAACTTACGGATATTGGTAGCATAATCAAAGTATGAACATTTGTGTGAAGATTTTACAAAACACCCCTGGTATAGACCAGGATTCAGACTTTATCGACACCAAATGTTCGTAACACCACTGTTCTGACGTCTGCGCATGGGACCCGGCCGCTCGCAACCCAACAGCTGTGACATCCGCGCACAATATGTTAAAATGTCTTCAATTATTGTTTCTGCTTTTTCAAACTTTTAAAAATATTGTGTTATTTTATTATATGCATTTGTTGTGTGACCACAACCGGACCTTCTATTGGCTACTAGCGGCGCCTCTAGCTGCAGATTCACGGGCATCTTGTTGTAATAAAGTAAACAGCCATTAAAGTTGCACACAATTACGTACAATTTTCCTTCCAGATCCTCTGTTTTTTTACATTTTATTTATTTAAACACGGTAACATTTCCACCAGATGGAGTGAAATTTACTCAAACCATTTTTCAAATGTTTTCTGTGGAGTTTCTACGTATTGTGCCGAATTGTGATGGAATTTTATCAAATGCATTCCCATTTTACATTTAATTTTTTCTTACCCTTTTTCAGCACTTTTCTTCACATTCTGCTGCTCTCATGTCATTGGGGAAAAATCCAGATTACGCTGCTTTAAATGGCCTTGAAATTTGATACAAAACGAAATTAACGACACCTGTTAATTACAGTCGTGTATTGTCGGAATTTCCAAATAAGTCTGTGCTCAACGGGTTTGGTCATAAATCGTCAGATGGCAGTGGTTATTCCCGGAAATATTTATTTAGCCTAATGTTAGGATTCCCCTTATTTGGGGAGTTCGGGATATTTTTTGATAGTTTCATCGTTTACTCTGTGGTCATATGCTAATATCTCGGAACATAATTTCTCTCACAATAATAAAAACGAAAATGCTTGCAGATTTTCATAATAATATTATTAAATTTATTTTCTTTAAACTTAAAAAAAAATGTATTGATTCAGTTAAGTGCCTTCCACGGAAAAAATATTTTTTTACTTGGCAATAATGGTAATGCTCCTTGTCTCCGCTGAGCTAAGCGGGTTTGAAATTTGAAATTTCGCTTTGGAAATCGCGCGTTATCTTCTGTACATTATGGTTCCATGGACAGAAGTAATGTACAGATGTAAAGATAAGATAAGAATAGCCGGGACGAGTCAGCGCTACCGGAGATCGGAAAACACTCTTGTCCAGGCCGTCCCCCAGTGGCATGGCGCGCCCCTACATCGTAGATGGAGAATTTCACTCAGGCCACTGTAGCATAAGTGTTAAATATGTTATTTTAATTTAATTTAATTTTTATTTATGTGTTTATATTATATTTCTACATTGTGTAATTTTTTTATTCTTAAAATGTATTCTTTTTATATGGCGGAGAGAGTATTGCACTCACCGCTTTGTTCTGCTGAAATAAAACATTATTATTATAAAAGTTCTCAAAAGTGATTTTTTTTTCTAACCCCTTTTCTCACTTCTCTACATCACTTTTACTGCTTTTCTGTGTTGTTGGGCCATGTGTATATTGTATTTATTCTAGCCCTATTTTTTTCAATTATTCAATCTTTTGTAATTTTTCCTTCTCATGTTACTCCTGACCTAGGAGTAACAACTGTTTTTTTCTTGCGTGTCAAAAGTGGGTTTTGCAGCGGAGTATGTATTATTAATTATTAATTGTCTTATAGCTCGTACAAGTCCATTTATTAAACAACAAACCAACTACAGTTCGAAAATAGCCTTGAACGCTGTAACAGCTGTCAAAATAATAAAATAAATCTAAAATTCTTGCAGACCTTAATAATTACATTAAATTTGATATGAAACGATGTATGAATGCCCATGAAGGAAGAGGTATGTGCCAAAAAGGAATTGGCTCCATTCTCTGCTTAGCCTACGGAGAAACGACGTGATATTTATTGTAGTACCTAAGTAAGTACTTATTTCGTTATTGAGAAATTATGTTTTTTGTATCCATAATAAATATAATTAAAATAAGATTGAAGATGATTGATGTTGATATTTTTACAACCTTAACAGTAAAAAAGTTTTACTGTTTTTTTTTTATTTTTTTTTTTTATTTCATTTTTTATTTAATATGTTAATTTTTTTTTTACAGTAAGTATGTAAATAAGACATGATTCATATAATGTAACAAAACATATAATATAGCTGTTCCTCACCATAAAGAAACTGTGTTTGGTGAGGGATTATCGCTTAATTAATTAGATCATAACTTAAAATATTGTTGTACAATAGCAGGAAAATATGAATTTGTTATGTAAATTTAGTCATTTATCACTAGTAATAGTATTAAAAAAAAAGAAATGAAATGAAAAGAAACGCAAGGTTTGTGGAAAAAAATATAAAAGACAAAATCTAATAATAAATAAAAAATAAAATAAAAGCCTGTTGCAGTAGTTTGAGGTAATTGTTTAATCTATGTTGGAATTCATGGATCTTTTCTATAATTTTAAGATTAGAAGGAAGGTTGTTAAAAAAAGTTATTCCTAGATATAGGTACGTGTTTTGCGTATGCTTAGTGTTGAATTGCGGGATTTTAATGTTATGCTGATACCTTGCGGATATATTAAATTGTAATTTATTTTACGTTTTTTCTTTAAAATTTTTAATATGTTCATATTTTTTTATTAATTTTATCTACTGTAAGTACATTGAATATTGTAAAAAGGGTATAAAACAATAATTAGCGAAATTCTACAGTTAAATTTTACATTTTTGTTCATTTTATACCTACATAGAATAAAGATGAGCACATGTGTTTCTATATTCTAAAGAATATTCAGTGGTTCTATATTCTAATAATATACCTATGTAATATTGTATATTTAAAGAAAAATAAATTATATCTTCCTTCCGCCCTTGAGGTGATTTTCTCACGAAAACGGCGCTATAGAAGTAATCCAATTATTATTATTATTATTATATACTTACTCCTATTTCCTTCCATTTTTGTTTCTCTTTTTTTTTCCTTTAAATTAAATTATATTTTTCTTTAATTTTTATATGAATATTTTTTATCTGTAATGTTCATTACTTTTAGAACTACTGTATATACAAAGTACATCGTGCATCTGTCTTGCTGAGATATTTTCTCGCGAAATGCAAACAAAATTTTGTGACCTGACGAAAAGGAATATGTTAATTCTGAATTAAATTAATGACACGGACGAAATACAATGTCACTTTTGTCGAAATGTCTCGTGACTGTCTTAATTACGCAAAATGATCGAAAAACGCTTGAAACTGTCAAATACGCCCAGAAACGAACAAGCAATGCGAGTGAACTTCGCAAAAAAATTTACTTGAAAAGCTGATGTAAACAGCTGTGCATGTTTCGACAAAGAACATTTTAAAAAGAGCCGTTTTTACTGCCAATTCAATTCAAATTAACCCAACCCCTTGTAAGGATTCATCCTGTTACAATTCGTATTTCATTTTTAGCTTGTAAATGATATTTTATTATGTAACAATGGATATATAATATTTCACACAAAAAGGTTATAGTTATTATTACTGCATTATTAAAGGCGCCGAAATAGTATTTTTTCGGGCCTTTTTAATTAAATTGATATAAACCAAAAAGTGACCGCTCGCCACCCGACCTCTCTGTCACACGATGATCTATAGAACTTTGGCCATTCTTAAAGATTTCATCACTATTGTGTCCACCTTACAAACTGTATACAAATGATGTAATACCGTTTAAATCTATAAATTATTAATAATAACGGTTAATTACTGAATGAGAGATTTAAAAGAAACTAATGAATAGTCTTGTAGGTTTTTATAAATTATTTATTACATGTTGAATGTTGAAATTCTTGTCCCTTGGAAAGCATAAAAATATCTTATTTGGAGTTTTCCTTATAGAATTTGTACACATAAGTACTAAACCATTTTCGAAGAAATTTGGCGTAACATTGAAAAAATTAATTATCGACATCTGTCGTATTTAAAAAAAACTCTAGTTCGAATTCATACCGCATGGAATATTAGCAGCACTTTACAGCCAAATAATTAATTTATATATAAACCGGCCTTTCTGAATTAAATGGTGGTTTAAAAATCTCAAAATACTTTTAAAAACCGGAGAAAAATAATTGCCGTCATCTCCGAGTGAGTTTTTTTTAATAAACTTTACGAAATTTTTTTAATTAGCATTTTAAAAAACATGAAGGTTAGTGTTCTTAAAAAACTTAAACTTATCCCAACATTTGTTTTTTATTGGAATTTTTATAACCGCATGTTGAAGAAAAATGTTTAAAGGATTTTTTAAGGATATTCGATATTTAAAAATATTTTGAAAAACATACGTAGAGTGGTCAGAAAAAGATTATATTTCTAATTTGATTCTGATGAATGCTAAACCTATGTAAATTTAAAAAATATATAATTATTATTTTTCTCCTTATAAACATTATGTTTATCGTATTGCGTAATAATATTATCATTATTTCGGAATAATAAATTATTCCACTCACCCTTAAACAAATAATCACATATTTGATCTGTTTGTGGCCTAGTGACCCAAAGTAACTGGTTCGCACCCAGGTATTGTGGGTTCAATTCTCTGCAAGTTAAGTCCTCATTCACAACACAAGCAACAACTTAAGATTTCTACGATGAGAAAAGAAAATTTAAATATTGTTCCCATTCCCAGGTTATGAATAACCTGGTGTTTTCTTTACTAAAAAAAAGTGTCTTCATCTTGTTTTGTCAGTAATTGTGCATTAATATCGGAATGCGCTGTTGGAGATACATATTTATGTGGATTTTATCTTTCAGATCTCAAGCCTCCCGAGAAATATTTAAAAGTGCTGCTGAAGTACTTTGGGCACACGGAGTTCCGGCCTATGCAATGGCAGATAATCCGCTCGTTGGTGGAGGCGCGGCGGGACAACTGCGCCATCATGGCCACTGGCTACGGCAAGTCGCTCTGCTACCAGATACCCGCTCTCTTCTCCGGGGGCGTCTGTGTCGTCATCTCACCCCTCATCTCTCTCATGGAGGACCAAGTGCAGTCCTTAAAGGTATATTTTCTAGAGATGTGTCTAGATCATACACTGCACCACCTCACAAGAGTGAATTGTATCCACTCTACCACCTCCCCGGAGGCACAGCGATGCTACGGGATACCATCGAATAGCCTCCGTTTGTAGCCACCGGACAAGAGTCCCAACTGCCCGGAACCATTGGGAGTATGGCATCCTCACTCCACAGAGCGTGTGGTGAGACTGATGGAACTGGAAAGTTGGCTAATACAACAGACCCATTGTTAGATATTTTCAAATTTCTCCCTTTTGATTCTGGTCTTATTCAATAATATTTTTTTTGACAATAAATCGTACATAAATGAATATTTCCTTACTATCTAATACAAATAGCTTCTTTCAGTTAGCCAAGTTCTCAATATATTAATTAATTGTTTAGTTTTAATACTTTTTTTTTTATTTCAACGGGTAACATATTTAAACAGCTAGGAATCATGTGATTTAAAGTTCTTTGTCCATATTTGTTTGTATAAGGAACCATTAATCCTTCATTAAAATTGAGACGAGTATTGTAAGTGTGCTCTAGTCTATTTGTATTATATATAGGGTTATTAATGTGATGAAATATAATTTTGTACCACAGAATTGATCTTACTGAAAGAATTTTGAGATTGATAAAAGTATGGAATATTATGCCTTTGTTTGTATAAACTTTTATGAGCTAATAATTTAACCAATAAATTTTGCACTGATTTAACATGATTGATATTAGTTTTACAGGAAAGTCCCCAGGTTGTAATTCCATATCTTATAACAGATCCTCTAATGATACATGAGTGTACAAATTGGAACAAAGAATTTTAATTTTAATAATCTACTAACAATTGATTTTAGTTTTATCTTATTACTAATTAATGTTCATCTCTTGATTATTCCAGGCTGCAAACATTTCCGCCTGTTTCCTCGGCTCTGCACAGAGTCAAACTAAGGATGTCCTGGCTAATTTATACGAAGGCTACTATCGCCTGGTGTACATGACCCCGGAATATGCATCTGGTGAAGGGGGTAACTGATACCTTCTCTTCTAACCATATATCTCCCAATCCCTACTTTCCCCACCTGTCTTGACTGAAATTTCCCTATATGTATAAGATTTTTTGTATTTTTTCTGTATTATATTCTACAACTAAGTGACTCGGCTTTATGAATGGTTTGGAGAAAAGTTCACCCGTATCAGTTAGAACGCTAATATCTATGCAGTTGCAGCCAGTATGGATAAATCCGATGTATGGCGGTATTATAATACGAATATGTATATTAGGTTCAGGCATATGTATATTAGGTCCTAGTCGTAATTTTATTCAATCAATTTTGCCCGTGTCTATTGCAGACGCATTAGTCTAGGGGTAATACAAGTATTTTTCATAAATGTCTCTAAGAAATAAATACTATAAAGTTATTTTACATAAACAGTTAATATGGTGTATGTGTGTTGTTAGGCCAGGAGATGCTGCCTCGCCTGAACGAAGCCGCTAACATCGTATGCCTGGCTATAGACGAGGCGCACTGCGTGTCCCAGTGGGGCCACGATTTCCGCCCTGCGTACCGACACCTCGGCAAGCTGCGGGACCTGCTTCCCGACGTTCCCATTCTGGCCGTCACCGCTACGGCCACTGAAGTTGTTAAGAATGATATCATCAGATCATTGGGACTCCAGTGAGACATTTACAAATACTTAGTGCACCAAAATATTATATGTGTATTTATTTTTTATTTTTTCCTTTTTTTATTTCTTACAAGTTGCATTATAAATAATTTACAAAATATATTTAATTGAGGGGTATTGTTGGACGTGTATGCCTTATCAGAACAGAGGAATTCTTTTGTTTGATAAGGGAGCCACGATTCTTAATTTGGTAAGTACATAATATTTAATTTTTTTCTATTTATAAAATGTTTTGTATGGAATATTTAAGTATGTAGGTTTTTTTTAAAGAAGAGTTTAATGTTATTTATTTGTTCTGATTGGGCATTAATACAGCGCATTTCAATGGGAGGTTATTGTAGTTTTTTATGACTTGATAAATATAATGGTTTTGCATTTGAGTTGTTTTAAAATTAGGTGCTATGAATTGATTACCATTTCTCATCAATATTCCTGATTTTCTTTAAGATTTTTACTTGCTTAAATATATCTTCAACATCTGGTACTGGAAATAGAGTGAAAAATGATTTTGTTGAGAAAATGGATTTTTTTAAGTATTACTTTTATGATGATTCGTTGTGAAACTTTTATTGAATTTAAATTATTTTTATAAGATCCTCCCCAACCAATAATGTCGTAGATAAGCAAAGAGTGAAGAAGGGCAAAGTACACAGTTTTGGTTATTTTCACAATTAAAATATTTCTTAGCCTAACGAATATATATATATACAGTGGTACCTCGACATACGAGTGCCCCAACATACGAGTTTTTCGAGATACTAGCCGGCGAGCGAGTGATTTTTTGCTTTGAGTTACGAGCGAAATTCGAGATACGATTTCGGTTTAGCAGGTCGGCCGGTAGCACGCGACCGCGCGTGCGCGGCCACGCCCACCACGGTCAGTGAATCAGTTAGCAGCGTGCTCCCGCTGTGATAAGTTGTGTTCGCGTTTTGTGTTGCGTTTACATTTACAAAAAAACATGAGCAAGGTGTTCGAGTTGTTGACTTGTCGAGGCAGTATGGGCGTAGTACGTCCATGATATGTACTGTGCTTAAACAGAAGGAGTCGATAAAGAGTGTAACGCCGGCTAAGGGCCTTACGATAATTTCCAAGCTGCGAACCTCCCTTCATGAAAATATGGAGAAACTGCTGATGGTGTGGGTGACAGAGAAGCAGCTCCAAGGAGATACCTTGACGCAGACCATCATTTGCGAGAAGGCAAGAGCGATCTACGGAGATTTGCTGAAGCAAACCCCGCAGACTTCCATCGACGAGGCATCGGAAGAGTCATTTAAAGCCAGCCGGGGCTGGTTTGAGAATTTCAAAAAGAGGACCGGTATTCACTCCGTTGTCAGGCATGGTGAGGCAGCAAGCTCAGATATGAAGGCAGCTGAGGATTACATTAAAACGTTTTCCGATCTAATAAAAGCCCAAGGATATATCTCTCAACAAGTCTTCAACTGTGATGAGACAGGGCTGTTCTGGAAAAAGATGCCGAATAGAACATATATAACGGCAGAGGAGAAGATGATGCCAGACCACAAATCTATGAAGGACAGATTGACTCTAGCACTGTGCGCCAATGCGAGTGGCGACTGCAAGATCAAGCCTCTGCTCGTATACCATTCGGAAAACCCCAGAGCATTTAAGTCACATAAGATTTTGAAAGAAAAACTGCAAGTTATGTGGAGGTCGAACCCGAAGGCATGGGTCACCAGGAAGTTCTTTGTGGAGTGGGTAAACCTGGTTTTCGGCCCTTCTGTTAAGAAATATCTACAGGAAAAAAACCTACCCGTGCAAGCCCTTCTCATCCTCGACAATGCCCCTGCTCATCCACCAAACCTCGAAGATGACATCCTCGAGGAGTTCAAATTTATAAAGGTTCTCTACCTACCACCCAACACCACTCCTATCCTGCAGCCCATGGATCAGCAGGTGATTTCTAATTTTAAGAAGCTATACACCAAGCATCTGTTTCAGCGCTGCTTTGAAGTGACGGAGAACACAAACCTCACCCTTCGAGAGTTCTGGAAGGAGCACTTTAATATCGCGATTTGCCTAAAAATTATCGATCAGGCCTGGCTGGGTGTTACAACGAGGACCTTGACCTCTGCATGGAAAAAGCTGTGGCCTGAAGCTGTAGCTGAAAGGATCTACGAAGAATTGGAACCCGGTATGTCAGTAGAGGAGGAGATTGTGTCTCTGGGGAAATCCATGGGTCTAGAGGTGGAAGAGAGAAACGTGAACGAGCTTGTCGAGGAGCACACCCAGGAACTGACGACTGAGGAGATACAACAGTTACAGTCACAGCAGCATACGGAGGTTATGCAAGAAATTGGTTTCGAGGAGTCAGAGGAGGAGGAGATTATTTCTACAAGTAAGATAAAGGTGATCTTAGGAATGTGGGAGAGAGTTTCACAGTTCGTGGAAAAGAAACACCCAGAAAAAGTTGCAACAGGTCGTGCATCTGATCTTTTTAATAACACTTGCCTAACTCATTTCCGGAACATTCTGAGAGGGAGGAAGAAACAAACCTCCTTGGACATGTTTTTTTCTAAACGGCCTACAGGTGAAAGCGAGAAAAATGTAGCGAAAAAGGCAGAGACCAGTGAGGATATCTAATTTATTTCTTTACATTCTCTTTTTTGTTTTTGTACAATAAATATTTGTCATTTATAAATACGTTTTTATTATTCAAAACCACGTAACAAAAATAACTGGGGTGACATTTTGGGGGTTGGAACGGATTAATGGTTATTCAATTGTTTTGTATGGGGAAATTTTTCTTCGAGATACGAGTAATTCAAGACACGAGCAAGGTTGCGGAACGAATTAAACTCGTATGTCGAGTTACCACTGTATATACATTTCCTTATTCTCTTTACTAGCTCTGTGATGTGTCTATTCCATTTTAAGTTTTGATCAACGATCACACCAAGGTATTTAATTTCGGAAGAAGAGTTGATTACGGTACACTTAGCAGTTTGTTTGCTGTTTTCATTGTCACATTTGTTATCATGGATTATGATATCAACGGTTTTTTTTAGACATTTTATATAAGGAGAATAAGATATGTTGTTTTTTTTGCATTAAATGTGAGTAGGTTATCAAACCACATTTAAAAAATATTTATATCATTATTTGCAAATTTGTAAACTAGTTCTCATGTTGGACCTTTAATTAATAATACAGTTTCTTCTGCATAAGAGATTGTTTCACCATTAATTTGTTTGCTGGAAAATGTAATTTACATATATTAGAAATAATAATGGTCCCAGGTCCGTACCTTGAGGGATTCCTAATTTACTTGTAAGTGATTGGTTTAATTTTACCATTTGAGGTCTGCCTGTTAAGTAGTTTTCTATCCATTTAACTCTTTAAACGCGTGACGTTTCAATGCTAGGTACCCCCCCGTATGTGACAGTTTTTCATTGATAATTTTTCACATTATAGCATTATAAATACGAGTGTTAAAAATAATGTGTTTAGTTGAATCTGATGATTTGCAGGTGAAGATTATTATTTATTATCAAAAGAGTTCCAAACATGTGTATTTATGATAATAAAAGACAAACAAAGATCTCAGCATAAACAAACTCACCATTAGAAGCCGCCATTTTCGCCTGTTCGTTACGCTTTGAGCGATGATGGACACTGCGCCGATTTACTAGTGCAGCCAGCACTCGACGTATTTATATTACTTTTTAAATAAACACATCATATCGCATCACTTTTCACAAACAAAATATTAATATTTTTTATGAACATAATATTCTCAATCATATTCTGTTAAATATTATTTCTATGATATGATTCTATTATTATTGTTTAGGCTTATGTAAATAATTATATTTGGATAGGCAGACACTCGACTTATATATTATTAAAACTGTTTTGAGGTGTGGAATATATATCTATATCGGACCACTTGTCTATATTGACTGTAAAATAGGGATGGGTCTTCCAGTCTGCGGTCTGCTAGGTATGTAAGGCTCGGTCCAGTTTGTCCAAGGGGTAGAAGAGGCGTTGTTTGAAGGACTATCAGACTCAAAGGCAGTGTAGAGATGTCCAGGTGGGAAGAAGTGTCGAGTAGAGCGGAGTGGTCCAGTTTGTTTTCGTGAGTTCGAGTGATGTAGCAGAGTGAGTGATGAGCGGTCACATATTGCGCAATATTTATAGGGCACGATAGAGCCGTGTGCATTTTTTGTGTTATCGAGGTACCTTTTGGTATAGCGTTTTGTGTTCTATGTGTTTTATTTTTTAATCATTTAAATTTATACAAGCAACAAAACTCCCTCGACCGTTTCCTCTCATTTAAACCCCTCCTTCCCACCATTTTTATTAGGATTACAATCAAACATACAATCTTATTTTGAGGGTCCCAATCTCAACAGTGTGCGGAAGAATTCTTATAACTATTTAATACTAACATTTATAAAACTAATTTATAAACAGCAATCAATGTTGACGAGAGTCCCACTGTTTAATATATATACGTTTATTTGTGATGAATATAACGGGACTCTCGTAAACCTAAATTCAATTTTTGTGTAGTTTGCATTTTTCCCGGGGTATTTTGTACATCTCCTCGTGTCTTTGATGGGTTTGACCAATCCCGTTTCATTTTATCCCTTAGACGGCAGAGAGGGGATGGTACGTAAATACTGCATCTCGTGCCCCGCCCCTGTCAATCCAACGCGCGACGTGGAGCGGATGGTACGTAAATACTCGGTAAAGTAGTGTCATCTTGGTCATATGAGGAGATGAATCGTTGCGTTCGATATAGTATATCTTATAACAAGGAGATAAGCACAGAGAGATTTCGCATACTTTACACATGAATCTTATATTCTGTTTTTCTTTTCCCGCCTACCACTATTTGCATATATGTGGCAGTGCCTATGGGCTCTTGATTTTTTTCTGTCGGTGGAATTAGTTCAGGCTTACGATCGGTAAAGTTTTTAGGGAAGATTCTGTGCAGATTAGAGCTTGTGGAAGTTGTGGGACATGGTGATTCAAAAGTTTTACATTTTTCTATGAGCTGTTTTAATAATAAGAGTTAATTTCCATAGCGCAGTTTTGTGAAGGTTCACCTCAAGTGCGCTTTTATAACATTTAGCTGGAAATCAGCTAATGGTATTTTTACCCCAGGGACTGATTTATAAATGGTGAAAGCATTTAACAAATATAAATCGATTATACGAAAGGCTACTTTCGTATACCACTTGGTGGATTTTCTCATACACGATAAACTACTCAACATCGTATCAATCTTGTCAACTGCACTCATTGACTTGCTTTAATCAAGCACACATATGTATGAGTATGGGTTAACCGTTTCAATGGTTTATTTTCCCGGAAGCTTCCGTGGAATTATCGTGCAAGGTGATCAGCATATGTGCGTCTCTTTTGTCACACTATTTGAGGGCAAGCAATCCATGAGATTTTGCCTCAATCTCACCCTTTTTTAACTTTGGAAAATCAGGCCTCATTTTCTGTTTTTTTTTTTTAACAGTCCCGCAAGCATTTGTCTTATTGTTATGCAGATATTCAAACAACTTGGTACTCGTATACCAATTATCAACCCACAAATTGTGTCCTTTCCCAATATAATCCTTTAATAGCGTAGTCACAACAGCCCCAGTCATTCTGAAACTCTGTTCGTCTACAATATCACTTCCATCTCCACAGTAAATAATAAAATCAATAATGTAGCCGGATGTCACATCGCATAACACAAACATTTTTATACTAAAACGATAGCTCTTTGATGGGATATATTGTTTGAACAAAAGGCGTCCCTTAAATACTACAATACTCTCATCTGTACACAAGTTTCCTGTGCCACCATCGATTATTTCAATATTTTTCTAGTATTTTCTAAAAGTATTCTAATTTTTAAAATCTGTCACGAGGAACTGGGAAATTTGAGTCCGAAAAGTGTAGCATTTGTGATAATAATTGGTACCGATCTCTTGGCATTGTTTTACTAAAGATGGGAGAGCTTTGAGGAAAATATCACTACTCCAATGTTCTTCTACGGTCAAATACTTATTCTGTGTCATCAACATGCACAAAGCCAAGAAAGTGTACATTTCTCTCCATTGATGTGTACGGGATTTTGGAGCCAGTTCCTTCTCTTAAAACTGTAAAATTTGTTTGTTTCTGTAACAATCTTCCCCTTTATGTCCATATTCAGAAAATGTTTAAAAAAATTTGATTCCGATGAGTTTTCTGTTGGGCTGTTGTTTATTATACCTGACTGAAAGTCGTCGAATTCATGAATTATTGGGATATTTGGACCAAATGTCCAAGACCCTTCATTATGTTCCTCGATGGCCTCAGTGGGTTGCATTTCTATATTGTCATTCGATACATCAGAGGGCTCATATTCTTCTTCGGACATCCATGTTAAAAGAACATGTAATGCTGAATTAATGTGAATAATTTTATCATATGTGTACTCACAATTTGTATACATACACACTCCTGCTTATTTTCTTTAGTACTAATGTTTTTGTAACTCACTTTGTGCTTTCGCTAACAAAATACAATAAAACAAACTTCACTATTTTACCTAAACTTTAACAGATAACTAAATTTAAACCGTAACCAACATATTATTATTATAACACTATACTATTTTAAACACAATGCAGAACAATGAAGAGTTTTTTATTAAAATAAAACACTTTAATATAAACAAACAAAAGTTATGCCCATTTCCGTAATCGACGCACAGATCGCTCGGTAGAAACTCGGTGAATTAAGTGCGCAGGCTCCCGAGTCGGCAGGACGGTTGGCGGGAAGATTTGAATGTTTACAAAGAAGGGAATCCCTATCACCGGCCACGTATATTTACGGTTTAAGAACATAAACAGAATATTATTTTTTAAATCTTACAGATATCGCTAGCATGAGGAATGTATAAAGGTTTATGTGAAGATTTTACAAATATAGGTCACAGGATTCCGATTTTATCGACGCCAAAACTTCGGGACTCAACTGCTAAGGCACCTGCTTACTGGGCACAGCTGCTCGCATCTCACATGCCTGAGCGTCCGCGTACAACGGATTAAGGGCTATGTGGTCAATTCCATTTTCTTTTAATTTTAATAAAAGTTTTTTTTATGGGAAATGCTGTCAAACGCCTCCTTTAAATCAATGAAAATTCCTATACATTTATTTGATTTGTCCAGATTGCTCTGTATACTCGACGAAATTGAGTACTTTTACCCTCTGTGAATTTAAATTGATTTTCATTTATGGAGTTTTTTTTAATGAATGTAGTTAGTCTTTTCTTTACAATTTTTTCGAAAATTTTATAAAAGTATATGAAAATTAAACAATAACTTTGTTTATAACCACGAGAATTTTATTTAATTTTATTACGACCGACCGGTTTCGCTTAACATAAGCATCTTCGGGGTACAAGAAAATTCAAGCTGTTTTTTGCCAGATGCAATAAAAATAAATACAAAGTGTGTTCGCCTCGACCGACCACACAGTGACTGCTTTCTATCAAAATATAAAAGTGAAATAAACCTATAATTCGAAACGTCCCCCGGGCTACCGGATTTTAATATAGATGGTTTTTTTGTACGAGTTTGATAAAACTCCAGTCTTAATGCTATTATTTATTATATGTGAGATTGGTAAACAAATATATTTTTTTATAATTTTTTGTGTTTTTTCAATAAGACCGTCAAAACCCGGAGCGGAATCACCACGCAATTTCGATATAATTTCTACAATTTCGAGGGGATTGGTTGGTTCAAAAAATTCTAGTTTTTTTTCTATATTTTGAATTGTTACCATACATTTATTTTTTACTGTAATTTTTTCACACCCCCTAATCAGCTACAACAGTAATCTCAACATAAAAAACACACTTCTCATTTACACATTGACAATCCGACCAAAATTAACACGCATAACACCCATATGGGCTACTTCAAATAGAATCATTCCAAAATGCATTGCTCCGACGATTCACTAAAAGTCCCTGCTTCGTCAGGAATAACATAATTAACAAGGGCTCGAAAATTCCTCCACTCCGAAACATATAATAGATTTAACCAAAACATTTTACCCCAAATTAGAATCGAACTCGAATCCCTCCATCTCCAACCTCGGCCGCTGGACCCCCAGCACCGACCCCCTCCATCTTCGCCCAAATTCCATCTTATACCCTCCATTACCTTAGTGAGCGGGCCAATTTTATAGGCGCTAACACATACAGTTTACTTTAAAACGAAATGAAAGCCATGGGGTGTGTTTCCAAGAAAATTAATTTTAGTTTTTTCAAGAAAGTATTTATTTATTCATCAATATCCATTTTCTCCCCTTCAAAGTAATCCCCTCAGATATAATGTACTTATTCCAGCGCTTCTTCCAATCCTCGAAGCACTTCTGGAATGCGCTTTTCGGTATGGCCATCAGCTCATTCTTCGATTCTGACTTTATCTCATCAATTGTGGCAAAACGCTTTCCTTTCATTAGTCTCTTCAGTTTCGGGAATAGGAAAAAGTCGCAGGGAGCCAAATCTGGTGAATACGGTGGTTGAGGCATGATTACGGTGTTGTTTTTGGCCAAATAATCACAAACAAGCATTGATGTGTGAGCTGGTGCATTATCGTGATGCGAAATCCATGATTTGTTTTTCCACAATTCCGATCGTTTGAGCCGTATTGCTTCACGCAAACGTTGCATAACTTCCTTGTAGTATTCCTTATTAACCGTACGACCTGTTGGCAAGAACTCACGATGCACCATGCCATTGTAATTGAAGAAAACAGTGAGCAAAATCTTCACATTTGATCGAACTTGGCGTGCTTTTTTCGGTCTTGGCTCTTCTGGCCGCTTCCATTGGGATGATTGGGCCTTGGTTTCGACGTCATAACCATATACCCACGTTTCATCACCAGTTATGACCCTTTTGAGCAAATCCGGATCGTCGTTGGCGTCATTCAACAACTCCTGAGCGATACTAATGCGACGTTGCTTTTGCTCAAAATTTTGCAATTTCGGAACAAACTTCGCTGCAAACTTGAGAAAATTGCATGGCATGAGTCGATTGATATGCCAACATCCTCTGCAACTTCCCTAATAGTGATTCGACGATTTTCCAAAACCATTTTCTTCACTGTTTCGATGTTTTCTTCGTTTGTTGGCGTGGTTGCAACTCCAGGACGCTCATCGTCATTAACATCTTCTCGGCCTTCTGTAAAGCGCTTGTACCACTTATAAACACTTTTTTGAGCCAAAGTACACTCGCCGAATGCCACAGTCAACATTTTAAGTGCGTTGGAGCAGTTTATTCCATTTTTAACGCAAAATTTAATACATATTCTTTGATCCATTTTTTTCAAAAGTAAAAAATCGAAGAACACACAAAAACGTGACTAACCTTTCCAGTTGTCAAAACAAACCACTAATCCAAAATGGCTGATAATGCTAACATATGATAAACATATGTGTACCAACATAACAAAAAAAAAAACGATAATCTAATGTACACAGCCTGCGAAAAATCGAAATTCACCTTTTCTTTTGAACACACCTCAGCAATAGGCAACCCGCTCATTGGGTAGAGAAGATTATCTCCACATTTATGCACCTCTAACCACAGTTGACATAGGAAGAGGGATAAATGTTCCCTGGCACTGTGCACAAAATGTTACAATACGATATATATGTAATTTTTTTAGCTAGATTTTTTCCAACATTTGCGAAATAATCATTGAATGGATACTCCTTTTTTGGGTTTCTCGATACAATTTATCAGATTATTATTTTATATTCTCTCTTTATGTTATTATTTTGACTTTTCTGCTTTCTTTTCCAAAATTTCATTAATAATAATCTGAACTCTCTTACCTTCGTTTTCGGAGTCATCGAGTTTAGATTTATAATATTTTTCTTTAGCACTTTCTATGAGAGAAGTTAATTTATTTTTGTTTTTTTTTTTAAATGACTTTAATTTTTCGTCTAATTGTTTTTTTTTTTGTTTCTTTGTAAAGCCATTCTTTATGTCTTATTGACACAACATGCGTTACGTTAGTGTTATCCACGGTTTGATTTTACGAAATTTTGCCGAATTTCCTTTAGGAATACGTATTTTTGAATCATTTCTATAATTTGTTAATCTGTTTTCAAACATTTGAAAGCATTTCGTTGACTTTTTCATTTCTGAGAATATCTAACCATAATTCTAATGACAATTTATTGTTGAGTAATTCGTTATCAATAACAGTTGTTCCTTTATTATTGTATTATTAGCAGTGATTTGATTTGATGATTTGGCGCCTGGGGTATTGTTGTACTGTAATATGGCAAGGTCATGAAATGGTCGGTACGGTTTGGTACGGTTTTTATAATTCCCCAACTTGTATTCCTTTATTATTGTATTATTAGCAGTCTGTCCGTTTTGTTGATTTGCCTCCTGGGGTATTGTTGTACTGTAATATGGCAAGGTCATGAAATGGTCGGTACGGCTTGGTACGGTTTTTATAATTCCCCAACTTGTATTCCTTTATTATTGTATTATTAGCAGTCTGTCCGTTTTGTTGATTTGCCTCCTGGGGTATTGTTGTACTGTAATATGGCAAGGTCATGAAATGGTCGGTACGGTTTGGTACGGTTTTTATAATTCCCCAACTTGTATTCCTTTATTATTGTATTATTAGCAGTCTGTCCGTTTTGTTGATTTGCCTCCTGGGGTATTGTTGTACTGTAATATGGCAAGGTCATGAAATGGTCGGTACGGCTTGGTACGGTTTTTATAATTCCCCAACTTGTAGTCCTTTATTATTGTATTATTAGCAGT